>BQNB010051648.1:0-40877 GCA_026074375.1 Tanacetum coccineum | reverse complement strand
CCATCAAAAAGGAGACTTGTCCTCTCAAAAAGTATTCCGTCAATGACCATGCAAAGGCTTGTGATTACTTTGCATCACAACCCGTGCTTCTTATATTCCATAAGTGTACGTGTCACTGCGCTTATGTGTCCAAATAAGAGAAATCTTATTTTCTTGGGTGTTGATTTTCAAAATATACAATAATCATCTTTTAGATTCATCAGATCATTTCTTTCTAAGATAATTTTGAAACATCAAATAACGACTACAGCTCTTTCAATAGAAAACGAGTCATTATTTGAGGGGGAGAAACTGTCAAAATCATATTCTTCATAATTAATCATGTGAAAAAGGTTTTAATCATATCAAGTGAATAATTAAAGGGGAGTTGATAAATTTCAATTCAATCGGGCTTTATTTGATATATGTTTAATCTGATAGGAGATTTAATGCAAATATGAGATTTTTTTTCTTGTATTCTAAAAGTTAGGGACTAGTTTTGCCTTTTAGGAATCTTTAGTTTGCCTTAGGAGAAGTTTTAAAGAAAAGTAGAAGTACCATTAAACCCCAGGGGGCATTTTTGCCAAATCTTAAAAGATTTAAAAAAATATTACCCTATTGCCCCGTCTCTTTCCACTCGAACCAATCATAAAAACCTTCAAACCTCTATTACTAAAAATCAAGACCTTCAAGAACGTGTCCTTTCTCGTTTAAATCTTAAGGTACTCACGTCTTAATGTTATCATACCCATTTTTTCTGACCAAGCCTTCGAATTACACTCGAAAAATCCAAAAAATTGACCTAATTTCTATTATCATTTAAAAGTGTATGAAAAGTCAAATTGATAGAGGGGTTTTCGTCTATTAAGGGTTAAATTGTTGTGCCCAAAACAGTTTTTTATGGGGTTAACTACATCATAGGTTTTGATCAATTCTTGAACTCGAAATAGTGGAAAATGGTTAAGGACTTGTAAAAGTTCATGGGTTTAGGTTTAAAACTTCGTTGTTGTCTGTTTGAGAGTTGTTGAGTGTATTTAATCATACTTATATGATAAATCTTGAAATATTATGAGGCTTCGAGCTCATGTGGGATGAATGTGGCTTAAATCAAGATATTTATGGTTGATTTGTGCTTTAAATATGTTAGAATGATATATTGATGCTATATGATCATGTTTGAGTGAAGTTAGATGCTTAAAAAGGTGAAAATTTCTATGAAAATGTTTTGAATAGGCGATCTATATGTAAATGTTTTTTCTCAGGCGATCAATACTGAAAAATAACAAAGGCGATCAATACTAAAAAATAAAGGCGATCTATACACTTTTGTACAGGCGATCTATACTTGAAATTTGTTTAGGCGATCTATACACATATATTAACTCAAGCAATCAATAAATAGGTTAATTCAGGCGATCAATACATGGGTTAACTCATGCGATCTATACATATAGGTTTAACACAGGTGATCTATACATGCATCTTTAACACAGGCGATCTATACCAGGTACATTTCACAGGCAATCTATACACCATCTTAAGGCAAACTATACTTGATTTATTTCTAATTGAATTAATCTAGTAATCTTGGTAATTTAACCTTATAACCTAATCTAAGTATAGTTATTCCTTATCTTGTCATATAGTGATTAAGTTAGGTATAATTTTCCTTAGATATCTTAAGTGTTTTCCTTGATTTCATTAGTTTGCCTATAGTCAATATGGTATATGAGAGTGTGTGTGTATCCTGTTTGCATGTGTATCAGTTCTTTGCATTGTGTGTAGGTGTATCAATTTGTTGCCTTGTATTTGTTTGCCTATCCCCTGTTGTAAACCCTGTCTTGCGTTAATAATCTTGAATCATGATCTAGATTATCTATCAGTATTATATATATTTACTTGTATATGAACTGTATGTGACAACTCTTAGCAGAATCATGACTTCCATCACTGCTCAATAAACTAAGCTCGATCTTAAACTGGTTCCCAAAAAGAATCGACTTGACATTGGAAAATGCAATGGAAAAATCCCTCATGTATTGAAACCAAAAGAAGAAACATTTCAAGTTGTTCTGGATGCTCTTGCACTTACTCCCTGCTATCCTGTATTTATCATCACCGCTGATGTCCCTAAAGTATACATGCACCAATTTTGGAACTGCGTTTACAAGAATGACAACTTCTATAGATTCAAGATTGACAAGAATAAAAGATTCAAACTCACTTTGGAAGTCTTTAGAGATATCCTTCAGATTTGCCCAAGAGTATAGGGTTGTGACTTTGATGCTCTACCTTCTGAAGAAGACACTTTATCTTTCTTAAGAGATCTCGGTCATATTGGTGTTATCAATTCACTCAATGATGTTGTTATCGATCAGATGCATCAACCTTGGAGAACTTTTGCTGCTATTATCAACAGAAGCCTATCTGGAAAGACTAGTGGTTTTGAAAATCTTTGTCTTTCCCGAGCTTAAATCCTTTAGGGCATGTACCATCAGAAGTATATAGACTATGTGGAACTACTCTGGGAAGACTTAACTTATCAGATTGACAACAAAGTCTACAAAAAGCAGGAAAAGATGTACTACCCTCGATTTACAAAAGTTATCATTCACGACTTTCTTATTCAAGACAAGACACTTTCATGGAGAAACAAGATTACGATGCATAACTCAAAGGATGACTACTTGATTAACACCTTAAGATTTGTTTCAAGAAAAGAAGCATCTCAGATCTATGGAGCTGTTCAACCTGAATGTTTGACCAGTCCTGAGATGAAGGAATCCAAGGCTTACAAGACTTATCTTGGCCATGCTACAGGTGTTGTACCTCCTAAGATTGCTAGAAAATTCAAAAAAGTGTCTCCATCTAAGAAAGATAGTATTCCTGTCCAAGCAGATGAAGAACCTGTCTAGAAAGGAAAACAAGTTAAGAGATCTGCCAAGAAATCTTCAACTACTCCAGCTGTAGGTATTGTCTTCAGAGAGACTCTAGTGAAGACTAAGTCTACAGGAAAGGAAAAGGTTGATGTTTCATGTGGAAAAAGTATTCATCTATTATCTGCAGTAGCTTTGGCTGAAAAAGCTCAGTTAAAAGAAGTAAAAAAAAGAGCTTAAGGAACTTTCACAAGACACGTCCTAGTGGTTCGGGTACAGTTGCTGAAAAACCTCCAAGTGTTGAAAAGATCACTCCTACCATCACAAGTGAAGGAACTGGTGATAAACTAGGGGTTCCCGATGTGACAGAAGATGACTCTATAAAGAGTGAATCTGAGTCTTGGGGTAATGATGAAGACGACAACAACAATGAGCAAGAGTCAAGTAATGAAGGCAGTGAACAAGAGAATGAAAGTAAAGAAAAAGAATCTGATTTAGAGCAAGATGAAGAATCTTATGATGATAATCAAGAAGAGGAGGAAGTTGATCAAGAAAATGAATCTGAAGATGTTGAGATTGAAAGTGATGAAGATAATGGAATGGATGATACTACTGACCAATTTGATGATGATGTAGACGCAAGATTGGAAGAGCCCACTCAGACTGGTAAAGAGGTTTTTCAAGGTGAAGGTGCTGATGTTGAAATGAATGAAGCTCAACAAGGGAATGAAAATTTAGAGACTACTCAAGAACAAGTTGTTGACGATGCTCATGTGACTATTACTACTACGAAGAAGATTGAAGTTCCTGTTACTAGTTTTTCTCGGTCATCCGACTTGGCATATAAATTCCTAAATTTTTCAGACATTACTCATACTGATGCAGAAATAGTTTCTCCACTTGATGTTCATGTCTACCATGAAGTCCTAAGAACTCAGGCACCCACTCTTCTTACAATACCGGTTTCTATTATCACTGAATCATCACCTGTATTCACAAACATTCCTTAATCATCACAAACCTTCACTCCTCTACCAATACTAACAACACCCACTCCACTGCCGATAATTGAAACTACAAGTACTCTATCAACACTTCCTGACTTCGCATTAATCTTTCGATTCAACGATAGAATAACATCATTAGAAAAAGAAGTTGCTGAAATTAAAAAGGACCCTCTACATACTCAAGTGACATCTTTAGTTGATGAACATCTAGACACAAGGTTAGGAGAAACTAGAGAAGAATACATGAACTTCCTTTCAGAGTCTCTCACGGCAAGAATCAAAGAGCATGTAAAAAACTAGCTGCCTTAGATTCTACCCAAGGAAGTGTCTAACTTCGCTTCACTTGTGATCGAAAAGTTGATTAAAGAATCACGTGATGAAGTTACTTTAGCAAAGGTGTCTTCTCAAGCACAATCTACTTATGAGGTTGCTTCTATACTTATTGAATTTGAGTTAAAAAAGATTCTTCTCGACAAGATGGATAAAAGTAAGTCATATCTGACGGCTCCCGAACACCGAGATTGCTATGATGGTTTAAAAAAATCTTACGCTCTCGACAAATATTTCTTCTATTCTTATGATGTATATTCATTAAAGCATGGCAGAAAAGACAAGGATAAAGATGAAGACCCTTCCGCTAGATCAGACCGAGGGTTAAAGAAAAGAAATCTAAGCAAAGATGCAGAACCAACCACTAGTCCAAAAATGAAAGATTCAACGTCTGGTTCTTCCAAAGGCACCAAGTCTCAACCGAAATCTTCTGGAAAGTCCGTTCAATCAGAGGAACTAGTGTTCGAGGTTGCAAACTCAGACATGTCACAAGATCAAGAAGGGAATCTGGGTGATAATGAAGATAAGCCAAGGAATGAGACTACATCTAGACGTGACTGGTTCAAGAAACCTACACCACCTCAAGAACCCACTAACCCTGACTGGAATATTGGCAAGACTACTTAGGAAGGACCAACTCAAAATTGGTTGATGACTCTAGCAGCTTCTACTTCTACTAATAAATCGTTGAAGGACTTTGATGAATTGATGAGCACTCCAATAGACTTCTCTGGATACATCTTAAATGGGCTGAAAATTGAGAATTTAACTCAAGAAATCCTGCTTGGACCAGCATTCAGACTACTCAAAGGCACACGCTCTAATTATGCTGAATTAGAATATGACTTTAAAGAATGCTATAAGGCTCTTTCAGAAAAGCTTGATTAGGAAAATTTTGAAGGCGACAACTATCCATTTGATCTCTCCAACCCTCTTTCTTTGATCACACATGGAAATCGTCAAAGAGTACCGCTCGAATTCTTCATCAACAATGATCTCAAGTACCTACAAGGAGGAGTTTCGACTATGACATACACGACGTCTACTACTAAGTCAAAGGCCTCTAATTATGATCTACCGGGCATTGAAGACATGGTTCCAACATATGGAGTCATGTTAAAGTCGCTTATGATAGATATACGTTATGGGGTATCTCACATTGGAGACAATAACGTAAGTCCTTCTATGCATATGCAAGAGGCATGCAATCAAGAGGCGATTTATATTCTATAAAACGTATTCTTGCAGTCACTCATGTCAAGGTTATGAGGAAACATGGATACGGGTACTTGGAAGAGATTGTAGTGAGAAGAGCTGATAACATATTATACAGATTCTAGGAAGGCGACTTTCCATGACTTTGGATCAATGATATCGAGGATATGTTACTTCTTGTGGTTTAGAATCAGCTTATAAATCTTTTAGGGGATGATGTTGCTGACTTCGCAATAGCCCTAAGGATGTTCACCAGAAGTCTGGTTATTCAGAAGCGAGACGAGGATCTTCAACTTGGAGTGAAAAGTTATCAAAAGAAGATTAACGTCACCAAGCCTGATACTACAAGACTAGATCTCAGAAAAAGGTACCTGTACACTCCATACAAAGACCCTCAATAATTTATTTATGTCGACGACCATAAGAGGAACAGGTTTATGCGCTCTGACGAATTGTACAAGTTCAGTGATGGCACGTTAACCAGGCTTCTTTCTTCGCTCGAGGACATAACCAAAAATATCGACATGGAGTACTTACCGAAGAGAAGATGGAGCAATTTGGAAAAGAAAAGAGCCTATTTCATGATCAAGAACATCAACAAGCTGCTAAAGGAAAGGAGGATGATGAGGAGTTTGGAGAAATACGTTGGTGGTAGACTCTACGGAACTGACCTCAGACTGCTGCAAAGAACAATATGACTTAGTCATATTGTCTTCATATCTCAAAGGTTATTTCGTATATCATAAACTTGTGAATTTGTATATATGTAGTGTAGACTTATGGTGATAATAAGGTGTGCTTGAGTATAAAATTTTCAAGAATTTCTTAGTAAATTTAAATTTTTTCAAATTATTATATTCAGCACAGTCTTATACACCCTCAAAACATAAAGGGGAGCATTAAAATGCTCCTAATAGTGATTATGTAACATTTTGTCCCCGAATGTTTAATTAATTGATATCCAAAATATCAAGGGATTAACATTTTGGATAAGGGGAGAAAATGTGATTAAACTGAATCTTAATTGTATTGTCATGTGATTATATAAAATGGACTCAATGCACTCCAACACTTAGCATGTACTACGATTACGGTGCATATGTTAAGGGGGAGCTTTTAGTGATGATGAAAAACTCTCAAAGTGTAAATCCTTTTATATTTATATCAAACACTTTGATTGAATTTTTTCAATGATTTTGGTTTTGATTGTGATGGAATACCCCAAAGACCGACCATACCGCCCATTTACTTAAATTAATGGAGATATAAGGTGGTAAGGCATAGGTAGTCAATCCCATGATCCAACCAGAAACCGGAGGATCTACCTAGGGATATCCACTAGAAGTGTAAGAAGTCTTAGTATGATAAAAAGGTAGAAAAAGTGGATAGGAATAATGCCCCCCCCCCCCGGAAACCCCGAGACAGAGCTAACACTTGAACAAACCCAACAAGTGTTAGTTATGAAGTCTCAATAAGCATTGAAAGGGTTGAAGGATGAAAAATAAATGTAAGGATAAAGGGTGAAAAGAAAGAAGCCCTTCATACACTTAGGCAGAAACCGGGTCAATACATAATCTGTCGGAAACACTAAGGTGTTGTCTGACATTGAAGACAGTCATGGACCCAGTGACGCTTTGCACAACCCTCCCTAGCCACTCAAGGTCTCTCAACAGACTCTTGTTTCATTTCTCACGGAGATTACACGCATTTCTATCAACTTTCTCACTCCGAGTTAGTTGATATTGAAAAGGTGGCAGTCTGCTCTAGCCTCTGATCACTAAAAACAAAGTGCACTATTGAGTCTAGAGGCAAAAGAGATCATCCATAAATCTCATTAGGACACTTGTCAAATCATGCTTGCTATGTCACACAATGTGAATAACAAGTTAACATATTAAGAGTCTTACGCATTATCCTTGTGATTTTGCCAGAACATCTGAGTGATTTCATTCACAATGAAGATGGAAATCCTGCTTGAGCCAACATCAAACAAGCTCATGGTAGGTGACTTATGCGATTCTATATGAATCAAACTTGTGACAACTGGAAAGAAATGATGGTGCAATTTTCTATACGAATCAAACTGTTCCAAGTTATTGAATTGACGTTGTCTGATGAATTTTGAAATGATAACACTCTTGATTTTCACAAAATACTTTAGCAAGTGACACATCGATTGATTTTCAAATCAATTTTTATTTCAATCGGTGAGATAGTAACTCGCTGGTTCACTCATATCATGTTGTCTGCTTTGAGACGTTCCGATTATGAGAACGTGTTGAGTACGATGAATCTAATACATATGTGTTAGAAAGATTCAATACTACAGCTAGAAATCCTGTCAAGAAGATTCTTCTTAAATTGAATCTATCTGATCACAGGTCGATCCTCATGGATTCGAAGGTTACTCCAACCAAACACGAGCGAATGACAAAGCAGTTCGTCCCCCTTACTTTTGTTGCTAAATTTTTGTCTTTATAGGAATGATCTAAAGATGGTAATGAATGATAACCTATTCCAGCTGACTCACAAATTCAATCGACCACATGCCTCATAACCCTAACCGGTAAATATAAAGACATAATGAAAGCTCAAGTACATGTTTCAAGACTTCCGCTACTCTGATACCGTATGTCCTTCTTGAAGCGACAAAGTGTTAAAGTTAAAGAAATTCAAGAAAGATGCATTATTAAAGCTTTTCAAGATTATCAAATCAAGAAAGGTATGAGCATGTCGGTCCAGAAGTCACAAGTTCACGAGATGGCAAAGTTTACAAGATGGCGAAACGAGATTATGCTTGGTTGATGATTTCAAGAAGCTCAAAGATCACATTCATGTCAAGACAAAAGAACTAGCTCAAATCCAAAGTCAATGATCACTACATCAAATCACAAGTTAATGATTGAAGTTAAAGACTACGAGCTCAAGACCGAAGTGAAACATAGTATGCTAAGTTTAAATTTTTGTAAATTGGAATGACCTCCCTTAAGGGGGGATTGTTAGAAATACGAAAAAGTGTCGGTCACTACCAATATAGTTAGTCATAGCTCGTAGTAAGTTGTATGGTTAAGTTAGAAAGCTAACCGGGCCAAAGGCCCATGGATAAGCCCACTATGAGTCTATAGTCGGCCATAATAAGTCATATATAAACCCTCTCCATAGCTTAGAGAGGGTGTTGGTTGTTTATTTGTCACATTTTCACTAAGCTAATATTATTATCTTTCTTTTTCTCTCTAAGTGTTCATCCAACCATCTTTCTTTCTCTAAAACTCTAAGTGAATATTCAACTTGTGTTAAATATTCTACTAAGATACCTAATCAAATGATTTGCAAGTTTTATTTTCAAAAATAATAAAACACTTTAAGTTTTCTAGACCTGGGCGTTTGACGCCGTCAGGAATATCCTGACGTCGTCATAGATGTCGTGGTGACGGCGTCGCGTGTAAATCATGACGCCGTCTCCACGCTCTGTGAAAATGAAATTTTTGTTTTTGATGAAAAATTTCCTGCACTTGATTTCATAAGTTAATTCCTGTACAAATAGCTGCATAAAACCTGAGATTTGACAATTTACTCATATGACTCGAAACTGACGCGAATTAATCTAAACAATTTACTTAACATGCTTGACTTGGTTTAAAAATCGGATAAATTCTCCTACACTTATTATTTGCAAAATACCTTTGATTGAAATTAAGACGAGGTTAAAAACAAAACAAAGCATGATTACAAGATTAGGGTTCGAACATGATATAACAAAATGAAAAGAATAAAAACACATGACACTCCTAATGTTCGGGAAAAATAAATATTGGGTTGCCTCCTATTAGTACAAAAAGTGTGATGGGGTATGAGATGGATTTAGGCTGCTTACTGGACCGGGCCAATAAACTATTAATGGGTTAGATCTTGTACTAAATCAAGTAATAAGACGATCTCCTACACAAATAAGAGAAAACCGTTAGCCTTACCGTGGGGACGGACCCCATGATTAAGCTCCAGCGTAAGAGTAAGTAATCATGTTGTCAGAGAATGTCAGAGCTAGTGTGTGTAAATGTGAGTTAGAAAATCATACCTTTTTGAAGTGTCAGAGACCCCCCTTTATAGGTGAGCCCGATACTAGGTTTTCCTAGTATTTCACTTATGATTATTAGTGGCCAGAGTGGGACACTTGTCGGGAAAGGATCCGCTTGTAATCGTGGTTATGGACACAGATCACCTCTGCATATGTGTTGCGGAAGTATTTTGTCTGTGTGCGTCTTAAAATATTCGAGCCGCAACCAGCTTGTCTTTGGACTTAGTGGCAGCTCGTATGTTTTGCTGTGTTGGGCCTGAGCCTAAATGTGTAAAGTACGAATTAAGCCCAATAAGCCTGTTATTCGTGCTATACGTCATCAAGTCCCCCTAGTCTAGTTCTTTTTTGCGTGCGGCGTTGCCTGTTGTGCACAGTAAATGTTACTAGACTAAGGTTTCGTGACACTCCTCCTTTTTCCGTGGCTATTTCCTTCTTCCGCGGCTATTTGCTCTCCGCAAAGAAAAACTTATTCCAGTGACATTTGTTGTACCTGTTAGGTGAGAATGTGTGAGACTGGGCTCTTCTTGGCCTTGCATCGTCTTCTGACTGAATTGACTGGTTTGGCCCACTTGCCTAACTGTCATTACCATTTTTTACTTTTAATATTATCCGTTAACTCGGACGTTATGGACACGTGCACTCAGCTGGGATTAATTTGAATTAAATATACCATGGGTATAAATACCCGATTAAGTTTTCACTGTTTCCTTTTCCTCTTCTCACATTACAATCGCCATTGTTAAAAATTCTTCAAGCTTTTTTAACTGTTTCTTCTGCTTTGTGCCCTACTTCGAAGAACTTTAGACTTTCAGGTTAGGCTTTGATCCTTGCTTATTTTTCATCATGAGCAGTATTACAGACATTAAATCTGTTCTTACTCAGAAAAGTCTTGATATTTTTTGTCAAAGTTTTCATATTGCTGATGATGTTCATCCGCAACTGCCTAGTCCTAACCAAACAATACATGAAATGCCCACTGGAAAGATTGTGTATATACTAGATTCTTTGAGTTTGCCAACTTTTGATTACCTCTTTCCACTTTTCTTGTTAACGTGTTAGTATTATCACATCAATTTGTCTTAACTCTCTATTATTGCGGCGGCCAAAGTTTCTCACTTTGAGATCTTATGCCGCGTTCATGGTATTGAACCAACAGTTGGGTTGTTCTGCTGCTTTTACGTAAATTCTAAAAACAAGGGGTGGACGTCTTTTAGTAAGCGTCCGGATAGTAACTCCGTGTGTTATACCAAACCCTTATATTCACTTAAACGCTGGCATTACCATTTCTTCTAGGTCGATTCTTTTGCTTGTCCTGCTTCCTTTCCGTGGCATACCGGTAAAAATGTCTCTAGAGACCCTTTTCCAAAGTCAACGGAGTTTAGTGCGGATGATTATGTTGTCCTTGTTGCTCATCCGGCTCCGTTCTAGAAGTTTTCGGAGCCCTTCCTTTGTTTGATTGGGATGAGTCATAATTATAATCCGGATGAGGATACTTATCCCACTTTTCTTTGTGATGACGGAACGGGTAGGTGTTTGTTATTGTATATTGTTCAACTTGTAGTTTTTTGAACCTGCCTTTGATTATTTGTTCGTTTTTTCATAGATAGACTTGCTTGCTTTTATCCAAGTTGCGGATCCTACTAAGGTGAAGGTTGGGGAACGGGAACGTGCTGAAAAGGAAGCAAGGCTTTTGGATTCCATCGTAAGGCGTGTAGTTCTGCTCCTACCGATTGCCTCGGCCCGTCCTGACAGTGAGTTAGAGGCAAGTATTGATATGCTATTTGACGAAGGTGGCAGTGCGGATCAAACGAATTCTGCTGGTGGTGGTGGTCAGGAAACTGAGACTGAAATAGTCATGAGTATTAGGTTTGTTGCTGATGAGAATGTGGTTACTGAGAAGCCCAAGCGTCCACGAAAGAAAAGGCAAGGTGTTACGAATGCTAGTGGTTCTTCTGATCCTCCTAAGAAACTAAGAGGGGACCACGAAACTTCTAGTAGGGCAGCTACGGGTGTAAATCTCCATCCGTCCTTAAGGAGTTGTTGGCGAGCAGCATGCTTAATGTTGAAGTTGGTGTCGCGACTGTGGTAACCTTACCTATGATTACTTCTTTAGTATCTGCCACGCCGGAGCATGAGAGTGGTGTCCTTACCAATCAATCACCGACTGAATCTCCGTACCATTGGTGCATCTGAAAGGTTTGTTATTTCTTCAGATTCCTCCCACCACTTTGCTACAAATGCTTCTAGACCTGAAGATGATTCTATTATCAGGTCTGCTGCCATTCCACCGGTGATAACCGAGGCTGTGGTCACCTCCCATGCTGTTAATATTCCCTTGGTTCCGGAAATGGGTATCAAGGTTACTCCTCCTGTGCATGCTTCCATGTTTCATGATTTTGATTCTACGGAGACTGTGAAAGCAGACACTATGGGCCCTTCTTATTCCGCCAAGCAAGATCTCTCCATGGGCTCTCGAGAGTTGAAATCTAAGACCATGCGCCAAGTTTTTGTTCCGCAATGGAATATGTTAAACGACTCCCTCTTGGATGATTATGACACTTCTCAGGAATTTGTTGATCATTTGGCTCCTCCTGCATTGTTTTCTTAAATTCGTGAAATGGATTATCATCATTTGTTCACATAGTTCAATGTGGGTACCGCCCGTCAAGCTTGTCTAAATGCGGAAGTTAGAATGCGGACTGAGTATTGCCTTAGCAAGAGGAAGAGGTTGGAGTCTGAGTATGAGAAACAAGCTGGTTTGCTAAAGGCTAAAGATGAAGATTGTAGAGAAATATAAAGGCTCAGCTACTGCACGAAAGGAAGCTGAGGCCGCGAAGGTTTTCTCACTTCATGATCAGGTTTCTGCCGATGAGGCCATGGATAAGATGCGTGCTGATGAGATAGATGCTCTGAAGCAAAGGAATGTGGTTCTTAAAAAAGTAGCCAAAACTCTCTTGATGGGAAGGTCCGCGGAGCCTCCATTCTTCGATTTGCTGCCAATGATCTTGAGGTTAAGGATTTGAATGTTGCGGTGTCTTCTCTCCGATCCTAGAAGGATGGTCTTGTGGATCAGGTATGTACTTCCAGAACTCATGTGTCTTACATATTCTTCTCTATTTTTTCTTATCCGTTTATACTTTTATCATAATAGGTGCATGCGCTGGAGACCACATGTTCCAGCCTCCGTGACTAGGTTTCAGGCTATGAGCGGCTGAAGGAGAAAATTGAAGAGTTCCAGGATGCTCAGATGAATATTGTTGACGATAAGGTGGCAAAGCTGGACATTGACCTTCTGGAAATGGCCCTTCACCTGGAGGAAAAGTTTTACCCGCATCTCCTTACCACTATATCTGGCCGGAGGTGGCTATTGACCCATGGCCTGAAGCTTGCCATTGTCAATTGCTTAAACTCTCAGGAGAATCTTTCAACTTTGGAACTGCCATTATCCGTTGCCATTGATAAGGGAATGCGGATGGTTTTTCGACCAGCATTATACCCATGGTACAGCGGCAGAAGTTTTGGCGGATGTTTTGCCTAGAAATCAGGCTACTAAAGCTGATTAACAACTCCGCCCTTCAAGGCTTCGTGAAGTCGGTTTCTTCCTTACTCAGACTAAAATCCCATAAGGATGCAAGTGTGGAGGATATTATAAACCTCCTTCAACTGGAAGGTCCGCTGGCTGATGCTCCAGGAATAAGTGACTTGCAACCACATGTTGATTAATTAATGCTTCATGTTCATCGATCGGAAGACCAAGTGGTTCTGGGTGAAACTACTCTGTCATTTGCTTTAAGCGTTACCCATTCCCGTGTTGAGAGGATTAAGGAGAATGTTACAGCGAAATGATCGGCTCTTATTGGTGTTTGGACCCCTTTGGTTGATCCATTGTCTGTTGGGAACTTAACGGGTAAGACTGGCACCTCTAACGGCGTGCCAGCGACTATTGTGATCACAACTGCAGTGTCAACCACCTTTGCTTCCACCAGTTCTGTTCCTCCTATCCACTAATAGAGATACGAATCGTAGTACGGACGTCTGGAGGACGCTCAGGAAACAACAGTAAAATGTAGCTCCTTTCCCATCGATGAGTTTGAAAGGAAGAGCTGGACACTACCCGGAGCGTGATGCCACCTAGCTGACACTAACTTTGTAATGGTGCTGTCTGATCTTCCTTTTGTTGTTACTATAGATCATGGCAGTGTGTGGCCTTTTTGCAGCGGTTCCTGTACTTAGAAAATTTTTGTAATATTTTGACATTTCTACTATTTGAATGCTATTATTGCTATCTTGTTAGTGATACATTTCTTTAAAGTGATAGTCTTGTAGAATACTTATTGGGTTATTCTTCCCGGTAACGGGTCTTGCACATACCCTCTTATGTAACAATGAGTGAAGTATATTAGGTTACTCATCCTCTTGTTATACGGAATAACATTCATTGGATCATGCCCTGTTACGTACGCATCTTATTCACATATATAATTAACTTTGCAAAGTAAAAATGAATAAAAAAATACTTAAGATAAACTTGTGAAGGTAGCTAGTCTTCACTTTTTCATTAAAATTTGAAAAGACATTACAAAAGATAAGACAAAATTAAAGTGCAGTTCCCCCACTATGGAGTCCGCATGGTGATGTGCTTACATTTCATGAACATAGAATTTTTTAAGATTACAGACATTCCATGTTCGCGGAAGTTGTTTTCCATCGCGGTCCCTCAACTTGTATGCACCATTGCCTAATGCTTTTGTTATCTCGTACGGTCCTTCCCACTTGGGGCCTAGCTTTCCTACTTCTTCCACACGGCTTGCATATTCTGTGATACACGAGGTTCTCCTGGCTTGAAGCTTGTGATGTGGTTTTGGGAGCGAACCTTGAGTTGTAGTACATTTCCATTTCTGCTTTGCATTTTCCTCGCAAATCGCTACATGTTCCTTCTTTCTTCCAAGAGGTCTAGATTGATTTCCAAAGTTTCGTTATTTTGCACTAGTTTCATCCTTAGTTCTTAAGAAAAATGTCTAACTAAATCTGCTAAAATCATCAGTGATAACCAAACAATAGGCCCTGATAAACTGAATGGATCTTTGCAGCCTATAAAGGATGATAGCCAGGATGTATAAATACAAATGACTATGTAGAAACAATGACTATGAATACTATGTGTTAATGCGGAATCTTAACACAGGTACTAAGAAGAACAATGAACAACTGAATAACAACTTTATTAATGTGTTCTTGAGGATTACAGATTGCTAACTATGATATTGTATATGATTTGCTAAACTTGTGTATTCGTCTGTGATCCTTTATTTTCGTCTCTATCTAACTATGCTAAAAGGTTATCCTTTTATATGCTAAGGATAACCCTAAATGGCTTACATATCTTTATCTAAAATATCTCATAAATATCTTTTAAATATCTTTTCAACGGTACTAACTAACTTTCTACTAACGGTACTAACTAACTAACAGTACTTAATACTTTGTACTGTCGGTACTAAGTATAACTGTCAGTACTAACTATTTGTACTGTCGGTACTAAGTTTAAGAAAACATTAATCCTAACAGGACCATTCCTATCATAAAAAGGAAACAAATACATACTTGTGGCTATCGACTACCTGTCAAAATGGGTTGAAGCAAAGGCGCTCCCCACAAACGACGCCCGAGTAGTTTGCAAATTTCTTAAATCTCTCTTTGCCAGATTCGGTGCCCCTCGTGCCATCATAAGTGATCGTGGAACACATTTTTGCAATGACCAGTTTGCAAAGGTCATGCTTAAATACGGAGTCACTCATCGTCTCTCCACCGCGTATCACCCACAGACAAGTGGGCAAGTTGAGGTATCGAATCGTGGCTTAAAAAGAATTCTTGAAAGGACAGTGGGCGAGAATCGTGCCTCTTGGTCGGACAAACTGGATGACGCTCTCTAGGCCTTCCGTACAGCGTACAAAACACCCATCGGGTGCACTCCGTACAAGCTTGTATATGGAAAGGCATGTCATCTGCCGATTAAGTTGGAGCACAAAGCTTACTGGGCCCTTAAGCATGCTAACTTTGACCTTGAGACCGCGGGTGATCACCGCAAAGTTCAACTTAATGAATTAAGTGAACTGCGTGATCAAGCCTATGAAAATTCTTTGATTTACAAAGAGAAAACTAAGAGGATCCATGACTCAAAGATCAAAAACCGCGTTTTCAACGTCGGTGATCAAGTCCTCCTCTTTAACTCTAGATTGAAGATGTTCTCGGGTAAGTTGAAATCCCGTTGGTCCGGACCATTCACCGTTGTCCAAGTCTTTCCATACGGTACCGAATTGGATAATAGGAATTTCTAGTGCGCATTCACTATACGAATAAAACCGATAAAACAAACTAGGAGAGAAAATATATACACAAAAATATTTTTGTTTCACCGAATAATCAACAATATATATGCAAGTATATATTATATGATTTAATATACTCTTAGTCACGTACCGCTATATATGTATTATATAGATTGCGGTTAAGACGTGAAATTACTTGCGATTGATTGACTTGATTGATTTAGATATTTTGCTTAAGGTGAGTTCATAATCTCGTATGTAAATCTTTTAATTATTTTAAAACCACAAGGGGGATACATGTTTGTTTTATAAAATCAAACACATAAGATTTTATAGTATGCTGGACCCGATTACGAGATTGTTTCCGCATAAGTTGCTATTGTCGAAGTCCCTTATTTCATGAACCGTTAATGGCCTTGCTAGGTGAACGTTAATGCATTAAATAGATCTATTGGTTTTGACAACCCTGTCCGGGGTATGCATCCGTAGGTGAGCACCCTGTAACGGACATTTTATATTTAGAAAGTAGTAGGTATATGACAATAATACCTTGTTTTAGGGCACTTAAACATATGAATATCATATGTACTGTTAACGTTTGGTGTCATTATTACGCGAAATAAAAGAAGTTGCTATACATTTCATTCATTACTTTTTTTTCCCGAGAACTAATTATGTGTTCAAAGATTATTGTTTATCCGTTATTTTAAACTCTATGAATTTTACTCAACTTTGTTGTTGACGTTTTAAACATGTTTTATCCCATGTAACCAAGGATGAAGGCAACGATGGCATGGAGGTGTCATGCGTGTAATGGATTTGTGGAAAGACTCCTTGTGTATTCTGGTTATGTTAAAACAATGTCTTTTATTTGAAACAATTGTCTTTCGAAGGTTGTAATAGATGGTGGTTGCGATTCTGTAGGGACCTAAATGCATTTTAACTCTGATTAATAATGGAACACATGTTTGTTAAAATGTCTCATTTGGGTCATTTTCTTTTATCTTGGTGAATGGTGCTATTATTAACGCTCAATTGCTAATTCCACTGTGCAACCCAATGTACGTTGGGTGGGGTGTTACAAATTTATACGCGCTCCCTATAGGCAACGATTTATATACGCTCCCTATAGACGGCGATTTATACAGTTCCTCTAGGCGGCGATTTATACTCAGTCCCAAAGGCAGTGATTTATACACATATCAATACATGGCGATTTATACACAGTTCAATAGGCGGCGATTTATACACTACTTGGTTTAGGCGGTGATTTATACACTATGTTTAGCGACGATTTATACATGAATGTTAAAGATGATTTTTTTTTCTAAAATATTTCATTTGATAACTTATTTTAGGATATTTCGTTTTTATATCATATGTTAGTTGCTAAATTGATTGTGTTTGACCAATTGTTAGCTTGTTGACCTTAAGTTGACTTTCTAATTAATGTATGTCGTCCTATACTTTAACTGAATGCCTGATACATGTGTTAAATCTGTCGAATAAATGAATGTAAATTGCTTATCTAATTATATACCCACGAATCAAATAGGTCAATCAATGATATATAAATTTGGTTGTATATGAACTATACTAGACTATTCTTAGCAGAAACATAAATCCAGTTGCCGCTCAACAAGTTGCTCTCGACAATGCTTTAGTTGCTCCTGAGAAAAGACTAAAGATTGAAAAGTGCAATGTAAGAATAGAGTTCAACAAGCCACAAAGAGAAGAAACATATCAAGTCACACTAGATGCTCTTAAACTCTTTACATGCTATCCCGCATTCCTGATCACTGCTGAAGTACCTGAAGTATACGTGCATCAATTCTGGAACACCATCTAAAAGATCAAAGACTCAGATGCATATTAGTTCAAGCTGGATAAGAAAAAGGTTCAGGGTTAACACGGAAGTCTTTTGTGAAATTCTCCAGATTTGTCCGATTCTCCCTAACCAAGAGTTTGTTGAACCACCATCTGAAGAAGAATTGGTTCCATTCATCCATGAGCTCGGTTACTCTGGCAAATGTGATATGCTATCTGCAATCTACACAGATCAAATACACCAGCCTTGGAGAACATTTGCTGCTATCATCAATAGGTGCATCTCTGGGAAGACAACAAGACTTGATAGGCTCAAAGAATCAAGAGCGCAAATCTTGTGGGGTATGTACAACAAGAATAATGTTGATTTTGTTGCTCTAATGTGGGAAGACTTCATGTTTCAAGCTGACAATAGAGAAATAAGTTCCGCACATAAAGTGTACATGCCCTACCCAAGATTCACTAAAGTCATCATCAATCACTTCATCTCTAAGGACAAAACCATCTCTATGAGCAACAGGATCAATCTTCACATAGTTCGTGATAACACCTTGCTTGGTACATTGAAGTTTGTCTCTATGTCACAAGATTATCAGCATTATGGAGCCCTGATTCTTAATGAGATGATCAATCAAGTCATAAAAGATTCTAAAGCTTACAAGACTTATCTTGACTTTGCTACTGGAAAAGTTACTCCCAAGAAAACAAGGAAGTTTAAGAAAGTTGTTTCACCCTCAAAGAAACTATCTCCTATCTTAGAAAAAGAACCTACAATGAAGCCTAAGTGAGCTAAGAAACCTGCCAAGAAGTCTACTATTGTGCCAACAGCAAGTGTTGTAATTAGAGACACTCTTATTGAGTCTGTGCCAAAGAAGAAAACACCAGCTAAAGTTGAAAGAAGCAAAGGCATGGATCTACTTTCTGATGTAGCATTACTTGAAGATGCTTAGCTCAAGAAAACTCTGAAGAAAAGCAAGGTGGAAACTCACAAGCTTTATGCAAGTGGCTCAGGTGATGGAGTTGGTTCCCAGCCAAAGGTTTCTGATGAGTAAGATGACAAGACAACTGGTACAAATGAAGGATACGGTACTATACCAGGGGTTCCTGATGTACCCAAATATCTATCTGAGAGTGAAAATAAATCTTGGGGAGATAGTAGTGATGATGATGGCAATGATGATGATAGTGATGAAGTAACCAAGGATGATGATGATGATGATGATGACCGTGATGCTGATGGTAACAATGAAGCAAGTGAAAGTGAAAAGACTGATTCTGATGAAGATGAGAATCCTAATCTCAATCAGAACGATGATGAAGAAGCAGAAATGAGGAAGAGTATGTACGTACTCCTGGTGGATTTGAATTCACTGAAGATGATGAAGAGTATGAGGAATTGTATAAGGTTGTGAATGTAAGGTTGAAAGATATAGAACATGAAGAAGAAAGGAAAGGAAATGAAGAGATGACTGATGCTGTTCGTGATGATGGCACTCAATAGACCATATATGAACAAGTCAAGTATGATGAACATGTAATACTTACAACTGTTCATGACAGACAGAAGACTGAAGTTCCATTGCAAAGTTCGTCTATTTCATCTGACTTTGCATATTAATTTCTGAACTTGGATAACGTTCCACCAACTGACACTGAAGTCATTTCTATGATGAATGTCATGGTTCGTCATGAAGAACCAAGTACTCAGACTCCACCTCTTCTCAACATACATGTCACGGTAATCTTGGAAACTTTAGCTGCAACTGGATCAACCATTCCTCTAACAATTCCACCAATCACTCCTCTTCCACAACAGTCAACACCAACACTAACTCCTGCACCAACAACTGAAACAACTATAAACTCAATTCCTACTCTTACATATTTTTCATCCTTGTTTGGAATCGATCAAAGAGTTTCTGCCTAGGAAAAAGAGCTTTCTCAATTCAAACAAGCTGACTATTCTGCATAACTTCTCGAAACGATAAAGTCACAAATTCCTGCAATGGTGGATGCTTAACTTAGCACAAGACTTGAAGATTCTATTAAGAAGACATTCAGGTCATACACTGCAGAATTTGAGAAGAAGGCTAAAGATGAGATGAAGAGATACATAGATGATGACATCAAATAACGTCACTTTTATAGCATCATTTATCATATGTGAATAACCCATTTTGTATAATTATTTCAAAGAATTGTTACTTAATCATTTGTATTTGAGAATTGCATTAATTATGGAGTACTTGGTAAAAATTAGCTAAAAGGCACGCATTCTAGAGCTTAAACAAAGAAATAGGAAGAAACTGATCCTGACATCCTATACGCCATATCCATCAAGGAATATACGGCGTATCCGTGCCTACACTTCACAAAAGACAACAAAGGAATAAAGTTCAATATGTCGTATCCAGAAGAACTCAATACGCCGTATTCAATATAAAGTAATAGAATATTCTGGAAGATATCGAACGTGGTCCTTACTCCAAGAAATCTCCTATAAGCCGTATCCCACATCGCCCGATATGGCATATCGACCAGTTTCCAGACTCTATAAATATAAGACCCTAAACTCAGTTTTAGGTATGCAAGTGAATCCCTAAACTACCAAGTCGACCAAGAGACGAATAAAGGAGCATAGAAGGTCATAAAAGAGCCTCAAGATCATAGGAAAAATCTTGTAATCTTCGCGTAACCAAATACGCGTTCGGTTAATGTTTCTTTTCTTTAATCGTTCATATATGAAACCGTATGTATTTTTACAATGACTATCAGCTAATACCTTTAGGTATTAGCCATGTTTATGAAGGTTTAATGTTTGGTTTGTTCATCTTGATTGATTAATTTATCATTGATTGTGGATTATGTTTATCAATTTATACTTGTTTGCGTGCTTAAGTATGAGACCTATCATTCAACTGGGTCTAGTCCTGCATATTTAATGCGCTGCAACTTCGATGTTGTTTGGGTGTAGGTTAAGAGTCCGGGATAGCTCTCCATATTAGAATTTATATATCTAGAATCATAGGATCACAAATATTGACCTATCCTTGCCTTTAGTTTAGTGAGCTTAGTTGAGCCATAAGGTGACCCTGGTATCAACGAGTACGTTCTTATTCTATTGGTAAGGACTCGAACAGTGGACTACTAGTATATAAAGGGTCGTTAAGCAGTAAGTGGGTAAAGTCTCCATGAGCTAGGGTTTAGTAAGAGCACCATTATTAATTTACTAAGCTAAATTATAATCAATAAATGCTTGCTTTATGCGGATGCGTCTAATTATGACAGAATTAGCGTGTCTAGGTCTTAGGAAGAAGTACCGCCTAAGTCTAGGAATGATATACCCTTCGAGATAAGTCAATCATTGCACTTATAAACAGACCTGCATTTTATCAGATTATTCATGGTTGATACGTTTTCCTTACATTAGTGTTTGACCACTCCTCTATCGTTTGTTCATCTTCTTGTGTATGTTTATTGCTTTACTTGTCATTAAAACCTTAGTTTAGATAACTAAACCTTCTACCAGTCTCTCAAGCTAAAAACCACCCTTTTGCCCTTAGTTTAGGTTTAACATAGAATAGAATTAATTAGAACTAACATAGATAACTAAAATACTAATAGAATTAGGAATTAACGCTCTCGCTCTTAGTGATCGACACCATACTTACCAACGAAGCTACATCTAATCGGGTACACTGCCCGTTAGTTGTTGTTTTTAGGTATGATAACAAAAATAACACTTACACGACGACACATCAAGTTTTTAGCGCCGTTGCCGGGGAGTGAAGTTGTTCAATTCTTATTTATTAGTGTTTTAGTTTAGATTTAGTTTAGTTTAGATTAATTTTCATATTTGTGTGTTTGTTTTGTGTGATTGATTTTTACATTTTATATTTTTGCATTTTGTGTGTTTTTTGCATTATTACAGTCCGATGTAATTTTTTCTGAGTCGAATACTTAATACGGCGTATAAATTTTTTCAAACCAATACAACGTATTCTACTCTATCATTAATACGACGTATTTAGTTAACTAAATACGGCATATTAAGCTATTTGACAGTTTTCTTTCCTAGAAAAATTATTATAGGTAAATATGGACGACCCCAACATTACTATAGAAGAGTATATCAGGCTTAAGGAAGAAAAAGCTCATAGGCATGGTAAGGTGTATAACTGGGAAACTGCTACGTATGGTAAGATCTGGTATGATGAAGACGTTCACGACCTCAGATCTGTTGAAACTAAATTCCCAGCTATAGTCTTTGATGAAGAGTTTACATATGAAGTAACACTCTCATGTGAACCCACGGTAAGTCCTCTTAACGACAATAAAATTAACTTTAGAATACCGTTTGACGAATCCGACGATGAAGATTACACGGTAATTTATGACAAAAATTCATTTTCCTATAAAATAATTTATGTTAACAATTTGAAAACGGATTCAGAAAATGATAATGATAAAGTGAATATGCCTTTGTTTCCATCACCAGAGCCTACGGTCAGTTATTTTGATGATTTAGACTACTTTAAAGATTTTGAGAAAGAATTTCCGGCCATTGTTTACAATGATGCTCTAACGTCTAAATTGGATTACTTAACTAAACCTACTGTAAGTCCTCAACATATCGATGAATTTGATTTAAAAGATAAAACATCATTGTCCGAATGTGATGGAGAGGAACAAAACATTTTATACTTTAATGATTTATTTCCTTTCAATGTAATTTATCCCGATGACTGAAAATCGGAGAAGGACAATGATAATGGTTAAATCAAAATCAAACAGCCTTCGGGGGATATGTTTGTCATACCATTATCTAATGTAATAAATACCGATGTTGGTTCCTATCCACAAGGGTCAAATAAGCTTTTGAAAACAAGTCATGATACATCAAATAAATTTTTCAAAACTAAAACTTTTATCAAAGATTTAGGTTTTAATATCGTGACTTGTAATTTTCTTAATAAAGGGGCGCTAATAAATCTTATCAAGAATTTATATGTGCCATTTGGCATCCCGTTCGACCCCAAATTGTTTTATAAGGATGGGATTAAATTGGGGCAAGTTTAGCTTAAAGACTTTTCTGTAAACAAAAGTGCTTGCCGGGAAACAACCCGGAATATATTTTCAATTTTCTTATCGAGTCTGTCTTCCCAGACTGTCTATATGGCATATCCAAACCCCATGGATATGGCGTATTGACCTTCTGGATGTTATCCAGTCTTTATTTTCAGCACAGTCTGTATTCAACATATTAGACGACTGACCTACAGGTATCAATACGGCGTATCCTAGGGTATGGATATAGCGTATCGACTTCCTGTACAGTTTTAGGTTTTTATTTTGAGTCTAACCAACGAATACACGGAGATATAAATTGCACTTGTTTTCTTATATCTTGCAGAGGACCTTACTGAAAAGAAAATGACAACGTTGGTGTAGTATTTTCTAGATCATGTATGTGTTGTAGTAATGCTGGTATCCAGACGCATTTACTACACATATCCTTGCTCATAAACTCACCTTGGAGAATCTACCGAGCAAAATATCAGGGGAGTTTCTCATTCTAGTTCTTTTGATTCCTGTTTTTAATGTTTTATCTATACAACGAGGACGTTGTATAATTCAAGTGGGGATATAGGAATTAGAATGCATACTTTTCCTATTTTTCACACTAAAATGCTTAAATTATGTTCAAATTTAAAAAGTTTTCAAGCATACTTTTGTAAAATTACTAGTTACATAACCCGCACACAATAACCCTTATTAGATATTATGAGGATTTAACCTTATCCGTTTCCAAATGTTTACCCAAATTCCACAAATTATGAGTGTGCCGGTGATGTTGTAGACTTTAGAACTTGGCTTGGTATATCTATTCGAGATCACAGTGATGAGTACTATGGATTTAGATGGAGTAACTTGTTTAAATTGGTAATTTTTTATGATTACACCCAAAAAGCCTAAACATGTTGTTTTATTAACTAACTACACTGGTTATTTAAATCCCATATAAACCCTTAGTTTACTCTCTTTATAAGAGTAAAATACCCCTAGAAAAACCTGTAGAGCCAATCCTTTAGGAATAACACCAACTATTTGTTTCGTTACACCTTTACACCTTAGCCTACCCTGTTAGATTAAGTCCATTTATCAGTTGCTAGTTACTTAAAGTGTAATGTATATATTTCCTGAGTCTTGTGTCATTTTCTATCTTTGGTATAGTTGGGAAGAAATTTGCACATTAAAAATAGGAATGCATTATGTAGTCAAAACTTATGTATTTTTACTACGATCACAATTATTGGTACGTCCGAAGAATGAAGAATTATCGAAGAAATTATCCAGAATTATTATGATCGTAAAGATGGTGAAATTACACCGAGATTCGTAGATATGAATTGTTCAAATTAAAAAAAATCAAAAAAATTAGAAAAATTGCAACAAAAAATAAGCGAAAAGTTTGACGATAATCGTTTCGCAAAAGCTTAAACCGAAGGAATTATATGAAGGATCGATTATTCGTTGATACGTCTTATAAGTCAACGATGTAAAGTTTTGTATAAAGTGGTAGATATCGCCACTTATCTTGTAAAAGTATGTAAAGTATGGGATAAATGGGAAGTTCACCGTTATGGGAACGCCAACTTAGGTTGTTGTTTTTGATCTATGATCAAGATGTTTGTGTAAATATTTATGTGTCTTTATCATGGTGACGGTCGGAAAAAAGTGTCTAGCAACTTGTGCCTTATTTGTTTTGGACTTAGACTATTTGTTTCGTAATTTTTATTTAATAACAATTTACTTCCCTTTCCTAAACATTAACCTTGGGTTTTACTCGGACAAGGATGTGATCGAGTCATGCATGTCTATTCCGTCGTTACGGCCATGTATGCGTGATTTAGCTGCCTTGTTGGTTTGTTACTTTTGGTGAAAGTTAGAAGATCCTTACCCAATATCATTCTTCATCCTAACCCTTGGTTAAAATCGAATGAGGATGTGATCGAACACACATGTCTATTCCATCGTTACGGCCATGTATGTGTAATTCAGCTGCCTTGTTGGTGTGGTACTTTTGGTGAAAGATTGTATAATGATCAACCCTAAGCCTTATAATAAAAACCCATTTTACCTTTATAAACTTGTTACTCCTTAGCTCTAGTGGTGGAGATGTGTATTTTTTCCAAGCTTATGATAGAATACTCGTCACGACCAAGCAATTGAGAGAATTAGTTACATGTTACCACATAAATTTGTTGAGTGATTTGAGTGTTTTCATCTTCCTATTTCGTGAGGTGTTTGGTTGTGTACTTGTAATTGATTGAATAAATGATTAAATGGAAAAATCCTTAAGGATACATTTTCATAAACTTCTAAAGGCTACTTGAGGACAAGTAGGATTTAAGTGGAGGGATATTTGATGACATCAAATAACGTCACTTTTATAGCATCATTTATCCTATGTGAATAACCTATTTTGTATAATTATTAATCGTTTGTATTTGAGAATTGCAGTAATTATGGAGTACTTGGTAAAGATTAGCTAAAAGGCACACATTCTGGAGCTTAAACGAAGAAATATGAAGAAACTGATTCTAACATCCTAAACGCCGTATCCATCAAGGAAGATACGGCGTATCCGTGCCTGCACTTCACAAAAGACCACGTAGGAATAAAGTTCAATACGTTGTATCTAGTCAAACTCAATACGTCGTATTCATTATAAAGTAATAAAATATTATGGAAGATATTGAACATGGTCCTTACTCTAAGAAATCTCCAATACGTTGTATCCCAGATTGCCCGATACAGCGTATCGACCAGTTTCCAGACTCTATAATTACAAGACCCTAAACTCAGTTTTAGGTATGCATGTGAATCCCTAAACCACCAAGTTGACCAAGAGACGAATAAAGGAGCATAGAAGGTCAGAAAAGAGCCTCAAGATCATAATAAAACTCTTGTAATCTTTGTGCAACCAAATACGCGTTCGGTTAAGGTTTCTTTCCTTTAATCGTTTATATATGAAACCGTGTGTATTTTTACAATGACTATCGGCTGATACCTTTAGGTATCAGCCATGTTTATGAAGGTTTAATGTTTAGTTAGTTCATCTCTATTGCTTAATTTATCGTTGATTGTTGATTATGTTTATCCATTTATACTTGTTTACGTGCTTAAGTATGCGATTTATCATTCAACTGGGTCTAGTCCTACATATTTAACGCGATGTAACTTCGGTGTTGTTTGGGCGTAGGCTAAGAGTCTTGGATAGCTCTTCATATTGCAATTTATATATCAAGATTCATAGGATCACAAATATTGACCTATTCTTGCCCTTGGTTTAGTGAGGTTTGTTGAGCCATAAGGTGACCCTGGTATCAACGAGTATTTTGTTATTTGATAGGAATACGAAATTCTTAGGAAAGTGTCGGTCGCTTCCATAGATAACTGTCGTTAGCTTGTTAAGTAATTTTTGGAAACTTACATAGTTAGTTAGCTAATGGCCCATGGATATACCCATGCAAGCCTAAGCCCACCATCCATTGTAAGTATATAAACACCTCTACATGCCTTGGAGAGGTGGTTGGTTGCTCATTTTTACATACATTAATATATGTTTACTTTCTCTCTCTAAGTGTTCATCCAACCCTTTCTCTTACTAAAACAATCTCTTTCCCTCTCATCTAGTACGTTATTTATTAGTCTTCAGTTGGTATCAAGATCCATGGAGTGGTGTGTTTAGATATTGTGTTTTTTTTTGTTCGTGTGTTTTTATTCAAAAAAAAGTGCTTATTTTTTTGATTTTTTTTGTTTTCTTTAACACCCCCAAATTTCATCACAGCGGAACCAACAGTTTGGGTGTTAAGTCATAGCACAACAACATAAGAATATACTAGGAATGACAAAAACACTTTAAAACTTTAAACTAAGGCACAAATAAGCTCAAATAAACTTAAGACAAGTTAAATAAGCTAACCTAACTCTAAATAAGCAAATACAAAAAGCAATTAAGCTAATAAAACAAGATAACACAACAGTACTAACAACGTGCTACAGTTTTAAACTACAGTACTAACTTGGAGTTAGTATTGCTTAGGCATAAAGTTAGTACTGTTAGTTCCCCCTAGGTTAGTATGCTAGGCTAACAAGACTCAAAAGAATTAATAAATAAGCAAACAAGCTAACAACAGAAGTTCACTTTACCTTATATGCACTTAGTGATAGGAATAAGGCCAACCTCAGAATAAAACTAAATGATAAATGAGGCTAGGAACTAAAACTTGATAAACTATAAGAATACTTTAAAAAAGGAAATAGTTTGAATAAGCAAACAGCCAAAGAAAATGGGTTAGATCTACTCTAAAAGCTGAAGGAAATCTTAAACAAGCTGATAGCTAAAATGAACTACAAGTACTATCAGTATTAACTGACAGTACTACTTGGATTTTTTTTTTTTTTGGAGTTAGTACTGCTAGTGCTGAGTTAGTACTGCTACCTTTGAAATTCAAGAAAATGAACTAGCAGTACTAACTTGGAGTTAGTACTGGTAGCTTTTAAGTTAGTGCTGTTTCCAAAAGTGAATTAGCAGTACTAAGAACAGGTTAGTACTGCTAGTTGAAAATACTCTTGAAAGTTTTCAAGAATCATTTTTCTTTTTATATTAATTAAAAACAGATTATCAAGTAATAAATTAAAACACTTATAAGCAACTTTCAATCAAGAATAAGCACTTAAAGAAGCTGAAATGGTCTAGCAGTGTTAACTCAAAACTAACAGTGTTAACAAATGAACTAACAGTACTAAGCAAATGAGCACTAAAAACATATGATAAAAACAACAAATAAGCAGTTCTACAATCAATAAGAAAGACAAGAGAAAGAGAAACTTACCACAACCCTGCTCCAAAATAGGTCAAACAAGAATCTTACAAGCTTTAGATTGTATTAAACAAGCTAGTGAGAGTCCATAAGCCCATCCATAACTGGCTTATCATCCAATAAATAAGCTGTGGTATATTTTGAGAGTGATTTATGATTTCTCTTAACTACTTAAATTTTATTTTTACTCTAATGAAAAAGCTTATTGAGTAAAGCTGTGGTGAGAGCTTTTTGAACACAAAACAATATGATTAAGAAACTTAACACTGGTATTGTAAATTGACTTAATAACTTCAAACTTGCATTAATCTTGAAAGTTTTACAAAGATGAAAGTAAAAGCTGTAAATGACTTGAAACAAACTGAAATTAAGCTAATTATTTTTTAAGATAAAATAACTAAACTAGATTAAAAACTAGATGCCTCAAAGGCTTACAAAAAGCTCTTATATATAGCCGAAGTCTTTATCTCTTGGACTTTCAGCTTGTGCTTCTTTGGAGAGAGCAAAAACAAGTGTGCTTGTTGTGTGAGGTAAGTCTAAAGCAAATCCCAGCCTTTTATTTCACTTGAGCTTCTTTGGAGACAATCTCAGCCATCGAAATGTTTTGGAAGGGAGAGGATTGCCATCATGGCTTCTATACAACTGGGGGGGGGTGTCAGTACTAGCTAAGAACAGTAAATAAGAAATGTATGGAAAGAGAGAGACTTACAAAAACCCTTGCTCAAAACAGGGTCAATCAAGAAATGTATGGGGGAGTAGGCAGTTTGGTCCCCTGAAGTTGTATAACTTGAATGCAATCTCTACCCGGTTGGCAGTTTTGGCCCTTGTCTTTTTAATCTTTTGTAATACAACTTTAGGCTTGGCAGTTTTAGCCCCTCAAGTTGTATTTTCTTCATGCGGATGACTTTAGACTTCGACTTGACTTGGTCCTTTCCTTCCCGTGCTTGGATTTGTTTGTTTTTGGCTTTCTTTTTGCTCCTTTTCTTGAATATCCGTTTCCTGCACAATACAAATGCAAACATACAAATACAATGTATTTTTGGTATGTTTTTAGACGTTTAAGTCCGTTTAGAATGGAAAATGGTATGTGTAATTAAGCACATACCAAAATCCCCCATACTAAGGTATTGCCGTGTCCTCACGCAATGTTATGAAGTAAACACTCAAGAAAACTAAGAATCTCTAACCCCCTTGACTAATTACTTTGAAAAGTAGCAAAGTGTTCGCCAAGGGAAACTAAAGAATCAATAGCTTCGACAAGTCCCGTTTTCACCATTTTTGATATGTACACTAACTATCCTAATATTTTTGGATTTTTCTTTTTCTTTTCTTAACTACCTGCTTGACTTCCTTTATTTTATCAGCATTGGGATCATAGAATGAGAAGCGTCCATAGAATAATCTACGGAAGTCCTGACGGATAAATTCATCGTCCCCGATTTTTCACTAGATCCAAACCAAGCAATTAAACAAGATCATTTGTCAATATAAGTCTAAATGTTAAGCACTCATACTTATGACTTGTGAACCTTTAGCTCCCAAAATGGATATATGATTTAAATGTGTGCACTCAATTCAACTCAACCATAGGTCAACTTATTTTCATAGTCGTAATTCAAGATGAATCACGACTCAAAGACCTTGTAACTTGATTTTAAAGAGCGAAAATTTAACTGTAGAACTTTTTGCAACATCTTCATCATCATAATCATAAGTTCTTTAAAGCTAGGAATGCGTTGCTTAGTTTGAACACCTACCTAGGCCTCGCTCCCTAGTAGGATATCACAACCAACGACCGGTGTTCTTAGTTTGAAAACCCACCCCGTTGCTAGCGTAGCGGTTAGGTTGTATCATTTTCATCTGATATGGCCTTCATCAATTGAATGCTTAAGAAACTTTCATGTCTCCCTCTTTCGTTAAAGAAACGTCCTGAAATCTGCTTTCCTATGGTACGTAACTACCTCTTTCAAACATGGGAGGACGAGTCTCAGACCCAGCATCTACAAGCGACTGTTGGTGTGCACTCGTACTCGACATTGTTTTATGAATCAAAAAATGGATATTTATAGACAAAAAAGAGTTATATTTATGAAATAAAAGCGGTTAACGACTACAACGATTTACGTATCTTCTACCATAATCGAGTTATGCCTTGTTTTGATCAAGTTGTTCGGCCAAAATTACTCTAAATCTGTTGGAAGTCAACTTCTACCGAAAACAAATTCAAGAATTAATTCTTACCGAAAATGGTTCTTTACTAAATTTTCAAATCCAACCCGAGAATTAAATCCAGTCGAAATTCAATCTCCACGTAAGTCAAAATCCAATCGAAAATGAGTAAAACAGCTGAAATTCCTAATTCCACAGAATACAATACCGAAAATGCACTTTAACCGATATACAAAATTCTCACGAATAAAGAATCCAACCGAAAATACTTTGTCAACCGAAATTCCAAACCGAAAATTCTCCTCCAATCGAATTTCAGAAACTACCAAAAATGAGAAATTCGATAAAATCAGTTATTCTTCCAAAAATGACAAATTTCACCGAAAATTACACAATTGCTTCCGATATCGATCAGTACTAATCTCGGACGTATTTTTCTCGGATAAAACAGTTATCAGTCAAAACAAGATCTCGGTCAACACAGTAAACAATTCTCGGTTACACTTCTCGGATAACCAATACACTTTCCTAAAATAACACTTAATTTCGATTAAAACTATAAAATCATAACCAATTTTAGCATCTTTATAAAAAATCGTGTATGTCTTCAAAATTATCACCAAAAAAGACTCACGTTACGATAGAAACCATAGTTGATCAATTTCGATTAAATTGATGCGTGTTTAGAATAATCGAAATGAACACAACGCAAATTCGATGAAACTAAAAATGTGAGTGTTACCAATTTGTTAATCGAAAATGATACACAATTCGATATAACTGAGAATGTGATCAAGAACAATTAACTAGAACATTTTAAGCACTTTACCGAACATGTAAGAATCACAAATACACAAATTCGATACAAACGAATTTGTGTAACACACCTATAATATCAAATTTGATATAACCGAAGATGATAAACTCTACCACATCCACTTGAGATACAACCAAAAATGGATTACTCACACTTATCACAATAACGATATAACCTAAATTGGATAATACACAACTATTACATCTCGATAACAAGACAATACAATATAAATGACTACCGAAAATGACAAGTAACTCTATATCGATCACGTCTTCATCACGTCTTTTACCGAAAATCACTAATCACTAAAACGGGTAACGTCACATAGCAAATTCAATCAGCCATGGTAAAAACGAACTGAAAATCACAAATAGATCACTCTTAAATCTCTAATGGAGTCTGATACCACTTCTTAGGTCGGTAAATATTGAATCACACTGTGGTTTAGGATTATAGAGATAGTAAGAGAGGAAGGCAAGACTTTTCACAATTTTCAATTTTATAACAAAAGAGAAGAAGAAATGAGGGAGGGAGAGAAATTACAATGTCAAGCCATAACCCCTTCATTTAATGAAGGGGTATTTACATAGTGGTAAGCACTCTTTCCTTTATTGACTATTCTACCCTTCATATCTATGTTAAGTGAGATATTTTAATTAATCTCACTTAACTTTATTACATTTACAATTTTAAACATAAAAACTAGACTAAACAACATATAAAATAACTAGACCACTAACATATAATAAACGAAACTTTTAAACCTAACAGTTTATTGTTTAATGATAGCTACATTTTGTTTAGTTTAAGGTGACATGTCTATAATAGACTAAAAAATAAAATCCATTAGCGGATAAAGTCCAAGGAGATCGTTGGACCCAATACAACTTTACATTAATAACTTCTCTTTCAACTTGTATAAAAGGATACATGTATAGTTTTACGTTACACTTATCTGACTTATGTATTTTTAATCTAAAGAACCTTCTACCTAGAAATATTAAAACAATCGAGTATATAATATAATAGGATGGCATAGGGTTGAGCAACGGGTGAAACCCAGATGTTGTCCCAATTTTAGAGTTGTATCATCAAGGAAGGTTAAGTTTAGAGAGAGAAAGTTTATTAAATTTTGAATTTTCTATTAATGAGAAATGAGGAGGTTACAAGAATGAGGAAGCTTTTTAATTATGACCTAATTCTATCTATTTATACTATTCTCATTAAATTAATTTTACTTAGCTAATTGGGCTAACTAATCTAACTTTAGGCCCAATTAGCTTTATTACAAACTATTAATTACTAAATACTACTAAATATTATAAAAACCAATTTTAAGAATAATAAACACTTTCGTAATCCTAATAATCTCCCCCTAAGGGTTGATTATTCATGACACATTATGCGCTGTATAATTAGTCTTCCATTCATAAAAATTTCCCACCTTCTTATATGTCTTCGATGCTTTAGACGTTTCTTGATGTCTTTGTTTAATTCACCAAGAGAGGGGATCTTCAATTTATAATGTGCCATGTAAATAATCATAGAAACTTTCTTCAGCACTTTCTCTAACGTTGCATCACAAAACTTTGGTATCTCTCTATCCCCATAACAAATTCATCTCCTTTTTGCTGTTCCTCGAAACAGTTCGCCAAAAAAGGTTTAGTTATGATGGAATACGGTTTAAGGATATGGATACCGGGAAGAGTAAGAGTTGGTACAGTGAGGTTGATCTTGATATGATAACTTTAAATTCTCAGTTGGTAATCATGAACTCTTTCCCATATAACACAACTTCTAATGAAGACGACTAAGGAGTCAACACCATTATCACGGTATTTTGACTTACCAATTAGCCAAGTGTACATGTATTCATGTCATCTTTGTTCAAGTACTTGAAATCAGCCTCATAAAAGATTATATGCTTGTTTCATCCCCTTTTCCAACAATAATCTCTTCCATGAAATCTAATCCATGCTTTCGTTAAGTCGTAATCCTGACCACTTTAAAAATTTTGTGACATGAGTAAACTTCTTTAGGATTTGACCTTTCTTTTTTGTGCTTGTTGATGTACACTATCTTGTGCCTGTGTGTTTCCAGTGTTGAATGGATAGTCATGCTTCTTTGTTGAATGTCTTGAACTCTTTTTGTACCCATCTTGTTAATTGTTCTTTAAGATTATTCTTAGGAAAAGGAGTTGCATGAATCTTATGCAATCACAACACATACTTATTTGTCTTAGTATTCTCGTGCTTTAGATAAAACAAGTCCGTATTGTATAAATACCTTAGGGGCTCATTTGGATCTCTTTGAGGACCATCGAATACTGTAGCCTCTTTCTTGGGAATCATTAGATCTTCTTCCTTGCTTTCCCAGACAATCTGATTCTCCATATAGTTAGTTTCTTGCTCAATATGGTAGGCATAGTCTTCTGCATCCTTGAATTGATTAATCATCATGTCTTTCAAAGTAGCCTCCATTCTTTCATGATCAGCAATTGTCGATACTTTCTTATCACCCATACTCTTCATTGATGTGAAGTGTTGTAAACACCAAAGTTTTATAATCCTCCTAGGTAGAGTATCTAATCGTTGTAGTGTAGTATATGTAAGACTCTAGGGATTGATCGTTCTCTAGGGGACTCACCGAGGTAGTTCGAAATGTATGTTTTCGAAATTTAAAGTGTGATTGGGAAGAGTATTTTTTGTATTTTATGTTTTTATGAAAGCATGTAAAATCAATATGTTGAGAGAGGTGGGTTTTTTTTTAACTAAGCTAAGCTAAACTAAACTAAAATAATTATGTAGGAAAAGTAAAGTGATGGGAACTCATATAGGTAAACAAACGTGCTCACTTAATCATGCACTACTCCCTAGTTGATTCCTCTAACCCGTTGCCCGTCACCCGCGTCAGTGTAATGTGTAACTATTCCCCTTATTGAATTACGAATTGGTCAGCAACGCATCTATGTGATCACCAAAGTAGACAGCTCCTAAAAATGCTCTTCTCACCTAATAGTTATATCACGCGCAATAAATACTTAATTAGCTATCTTCCCAGACGTGAGGGTTTTATTTAGTTCTAACCATGTTTCACTAGACGTCTATGTTAATGTAATATCTTATAGCTAGTTTTCTAATGCCTAACGTGCATAGCACTAACAAGAAGCAACGAATTAAAGTTCACAACTAAGTTTCATGCAATCATAAGCAAACACATATAGATTTGGCCTAACATGTTAACAAGAGAAAAGAAAAACAATTAATCATCAAACAGATAGACATATTTAAATGATTAATAAATGGATTACTTATCTTCAAATCAACATGTGAGTATGTAAGTACAACGGGCATAAAAAGCCCTAAAAATCGTCTATAATGGCTGCACTATAGCTCTCCCAAGTTCCACATACGAATTATGAATATAAAGGGTTTGTATATATAGAACTTAGGTTGTGATGGCGTCACTAGGGTTTTGTGACGCCATCACCCTATCGACTTCAACTTAGGGTTTCTTTAACCAACATATCTTGACGATGTCAGGATTCATTATGACATCATCACCTTGTAAGTATGACGCCGTCATGAGTTTCTTGTGACGCCGTCTCCACACACTAAAGCGTCACAAAACACCTTCAAAAATAAGCTTTCTAGGCACAATTGGTGACCATGTCAGGATGATGGTCGCGAGGATGAAAAGTCGCATTTTTTCCTTGTTTCTTTCGGAATCGAGTCCAAGTCACGTGTATTCCATCCAATTGCTTTCCAAATGCTAATTACACAAAACGAAAGGATTTAATGCAATAATAGAGCATATTTACATGATTTTGGGGGTTAAATGACCTCGAAAAAGTATATAAAATAACACCTCATCAAATATCCCTACAGTTGAGATTTGCTTGTGTTCAAGCAAATAAGCTTTTATACCTAATAAATAGCAAAGTCTAAGGCATTTAACTTACTAAGTAAATATGATTTATGGCACAATCGGACCAACTTTGTAATAAATGAACAAAAATTATATACTAGCACATCACATAAGTGTTTGGATTATCTCTTTCTCTCGAGTATATAATGAATTATAACAATATAGGAAACGAGAAAATTAACACTCACTACGTTGCATAACATATAGATTATCATAAGCTTGATAAAGGATCAAACCTCTACCACTGTGGCCTAAGCACATAGGAAATACTATCAAAGAGGTATTTACAATGGTTGTAACATTAAATGTAGGTGTGGAAACTAGAAGAGGGGTTGAATAGTTTACAGGTTAATTAATGTTTTTAAAAGTTTGCTTCAAAAATTAATTAGATTCGATTTGTATGTTTTAATCAACCAACAATATGAAACAACAATATATCTATCTACTAACAATCACAATATAAACAATGAAAGATATACAAAACACAATAAAAGAGATAAGGGAAAGAACGATCAAACCACAACACCAAGATTAATAGTGGTTCAGAAACGAAGCTCTTTTTCACCTTACTCCACTCCCTGAGTATCCGACTTGAGATTTCACTATGTCAACAAGCTCCCTTTAGGCGGAGAAAACCATTTACACGTCGCTTATGTTGTTTTCCGACACTAAGCTAAATGTCGAGTCCTAATCTTAGCTAGAACCAATCTACCACTTCAGCAATGTATTTTAAGGACTAAAATACTAACCGACACATGATCAACACAATCCGATTTATACACTATCCGATTTTACACACAAACACAATATCAAAAAAATAGAGGTTTGGATCTTAGATGAAGATATAAGAAATCACTAATCTATAACACTTTGTTTCTTGGAGAATATGAGTGTTCTTCTCTTGTACTTGATAGAGGAAGGAAGAAGGTAGAATATGAGATTGGATCACTTGAAACAAGATCAAACTATGTTAGTGATCAAGAGATTAGAGAGAGAAAGAAGGTTTTAGAGAGAGAAAGATATCAGAAAAATTCGGCAAAGAGATCTGAAAAACTACAGGGAATAGTGCAGTATTTATAGCCAAGACTAGGTAACCTCTCCCGTGAGCGGTCCTGGTGGTCCTAGATATATCTGGGGGCCGTCCTGCCTATCAGGGGGCCGCCCCTAGGTAGACGCTCCTATTTTTTGTCTTTTAGTAGGGAAGGTTGAAACTGGTATAGAACCTTTTGTTTTGGGGGGAAAACCAGTTTCAAATTTTTATAATTAAATAAAACATTTCTTTTAAAAATAAAAATATTTTGTATATTTTTATTTTTGTGAAAATACTTTTGTAGAAATGTAATGGTTAAGAAAAAATATTTTCTTGATCACTAATCATGTTTAATGATTTGTTTATTCATACCTTAAGTGATTTATGTTGAAATGGAAATTTACGATTAATAACACGTAAACGTTTATTTTTATCATAGACGTTTTTACATTTTGTCATCTTCAAAACGTAGAGGAGTCAAAAAATATAAATAACATTTTTAGGCATTATTTGTATTAACAATCTCCCCCCTTTTGATGATGACAAAATATAAACTCATTTTAGATAAAAATAAAATTTTGCAAGTTATTAATGAGTTATGATTCATTTCTCCCCCTTTTTGTCGAATCCAAAAAGGTTTATCATCGAGTAGAGAAAGAAAGAAATCGACAATGTCAAGACTCCCCCTTGATGTATGCTCTCCATCGTTTGGGGCACCAAGGGATCGAGCTTATGGGATTTTGCTACAAAACCAAGTTAGAAATAGAACTGCAAGAAATATTTCTAACAGGTAGCAATAATTACGAAAAATATATATGGCTATGTAGAAAAGAAGTAGCCATCTAAAACATAATGCATACAAATCACCCATAATGATAAAGGACCATTCATTCATAGTAGATTAAATTCATACTAGAAGAGTATGAATAATACAAGACTAGCAATTAAGCATAGAGGCATAACATAAAGAGACATTCTAAACTATAGCTAGATTAGTTGATTCTTGATGTCTAGGAGATGCCACGATCAAAAGATAGGTTTGCCGATTATTTAAATAGATTAAACATGTGAGAATGTTTAATAGTTACGAGGTGAAAATGGAGAGGTTGGTCATGAATTGTTTGGTTGTGGTGGATCTCGATATAGAGTTTGAGTGAGAAGAAATTGAATGAAGTTAAGCTTATTTCTTATGGATTGAAATTGATTTCGGGTGTACATGCAACAATGGCAAAACCCCGAATGAAAGTTGACTTGGTCAAGAGTGGCGGGATGAATTAAAGGAGGTGATGGAGAGCGTGGAGAAGGTGATACTTGAGAGTAGGCATTGGTTGCATGATGGAGATTTGTTTCAAGGTGGTACTTAATAGTAGACAACCGAGGAATGACTAAAAGACATTCCAAAGAAGCCGAGACGAAAAGAACGGCAAAAGTGATAGGAAATGTTTTAAATGCGAAGATCCAAATCATCTTATCGGAGAATGTCAGAAACTACCGAAGGACAAGAACCAAAGAGGTTTCATCGGAGGTTCTTGGAGTGTTAGTGGTGAGGAAGATGATGAAAAGGCTAAACACGAAATGTGTCTCATGGCTCAAGCTTCTAGCGAGGTACATTCTGAATCCTCTTACTTTAGTGATGAAAACTCATCAATAGATGACTTTATTTTAGATAGTGAGTATGATAAATTATGCAAGATGAGTCTAAAAATAAACACCAAGAACAAGCTATTAGAAACAGTTTAGAAAATGAACTCGATGAATTAAAAGAACAATTGTCTAAACTCGAGAGAAACAGGGGAGTTGCTCTCGAATGTACAAAGTGTCAAATACTTAAAATCGACAATGAAAAACTTAAAGAGGAAGCTTTTAAGCTAACTCAATTTGAAAAGAGTACACATTCTTTAAATGAAATGTTGAGTAATCAAAAACTTAGAATACACGTTATCTAATCACACACACAATCAAAGTAAGAAATCTTAGAGAGAGAAAGAGTGGTTGGACACTTCTAGAGAGAGAAAAAAAAGAGAGAGAATATTAAGTCATGGAGAGGGTACTTATATCCCTTACATAGCCGGCCAACCCATGGGCTTTCCATGGGCTTGGCCCGGTTAGCTTACTAAATTTCAAAATATTATCTACGAGCTACGTTTTACATATTTAGGAGTGACCGAGACTTTTCTCGATTTCTAACAATCTCCCCCTAAGGGAGGTCACTCCAATTTAAAAAGTCTTAAGTTCAGCATTCCAAGAATGTCTTCAATCTTTGCTCGTAGTCTTGAATCATTGTCTTTATCTTATGATATGTGTAGTGATCTTTTGACTTTAGGCTTGAGCTTGTTCCTTTAGCTTGACTTGTATGTGATCTTGAGCTTCTTGAGATCATCAGCCATACATCATCTCTTTTCATCGTCTTGTAATCTTTTGCCTTCTTGTGATCTTGTGACTTTCGGACCAACATGCTCATACTTTTATCTTGAAAGCTTGTTTAATCATCTTTCTTGAAATTCTTTAACTTTAACACTTTGTGGCTTCAAGGAAGACGTGCAGTATCAGAGTAGCGAAAGTCTTTTGAAACATGTACTTGAGCTTTCATAATGTCTTTACATATGTCGGTCGGGTATGAGCATGTGGCTATGAATCTAACTCATCTTAGACTAGCAGCTGCCATTATCAGGTACCTGCAGGTTTAGGTTAGTGATAATCAACAGATATGGATGAAAGTGTCTTTGTCACTTCATCGAATATGGTTGCAATAACCACAATTCCCGGTTAATCAGTATAAATACTGCTTGTGATCAGGTAGAATTCAAAGTAATCTCCTTGATAGGGTTTCGCAGCTGCACTAGCCGTTGTCATTACCGGAGCATCTCAAAGCAGACAACATAGTATGAGTTAATTAGTGAGTTACTGTTTCACTGATTAAATCACAAATTGATTTGAAAATCAATCGATGTGTCACTTGCTAAAGTGTTTTTGCAACACATCGAGAGTTTTATACATTTCAAGAATGAGGAAGCTTTTTAATTATGACCTAATTCTATCTATTTATACTATTCTCATTAAATTAATTTTACTTAGCTAATTGGGATAACTAATCTAACTTTAGGCCCAATTAGCTTTATTACAAACTATTAATTACTAAATACTACTAAATATTAGAAAAACCAATTTTAAGAATAATAAACACTTTTGTAATCCTAATAATCTCCCCCTAAGGGTTGATTATTCATGACACATTATGCGCTGTATAATTTGGACTTCCATTCATAAAAATTTCCCACCTTCTTATATGTCTTCGATGCTTTAGACGTTTCTTGATCTCTTTCTCAAATAGTCCTATGATGTCTTTGTTTAATTCACCAAGAGAGGGGATCTTCAATTTATAATGTGCCATGCAAATAATCATAGAAACTTTCTTCAGCACTTTCTCTAACGTTGCATCACAAAACTTTGGTATCTCTCTTATCCCCGTAACATTCTTCTCCTTTTTGCTGTTCTCGTACACAATTCCCATAAAAGGTTTAGTTATGATGGAATACGGTTCAAGGATATGGATACCGGGAAGAGTAAGAGTTGGTACAGTGAGGTTGATCTTGATATGATAACTTTAAATTCTCAGTTGGTAATCATGAACTCTTTCCCATATAACACAACTTCTAATGAAGACGACTAAGGAGTTCAACAATCCATTATCACGGTATTTGACTTTACCATTTAAGCACAAGTAGTACATGTATTCAATGTCATCTTTGTTCATGTACTTGAAATCAGCCTCAGAAAAGATATATGCTTTGTTGTCATCCCTTTTCACAATAATCTCTTCCATGAAATCTAGTCCATGCTTTCGTTAAGTCGTAATCCTGATCACTTTAAAAATTTTGTGACATGAGTAGACTTCTTTAGGATTTGACCTTTCTTTTTTATGCTTGTTGATGTACACTATCTTGTGCCATGTTTGTTTCCAGTGTTGAATGGATAGTCGTGCTTCTTTGTTGAATGTCTTGAACCCTTTTTGTACCCATCTTGTTAATTGTTCTTTAAGATCATTCTCAGGAAAAGGAGTTGCATGAATCTTATGCAATGACAACACATACTTATTTGTCTCAGTATTCTCGTGCTTTAGATAAAACAAGTCCGTATTGTACAAATACCTTGGGGGCTCATTTGGATCTCTTTGAGGACCATCAAATACTGTAGCTTCTTTCTCAAGAATCATTAGATCTTCTTCACTGCTTTCCCAGACAATCTGATTCTCCATATAGTTAGTTGCTTGCTCAATATGGTAGGCATAGTCTTCTGCATCCTTGAATTGATTAATCATCATGTCTTTCAAAGTAGCCTCCATTCTATCATGATCAGTAATTGTCGATACTTTCTTATCACCCATACTCTTCATTAATGTGAAGTGTTGTAAACACCAAAGTTTTATAATCCTCCTAGGTAGAGTACCTAATCGTTGTAGTGTAGTATAGGCAAGACTCGGGGGATTGATCGTTCTCTAAGGGACTCACTGAGGTAGGTTCGAAATGTATGTTTTCTAATATTTAAAGGTTGATGGAAGAGTATTTTTATATTTTTATGTTTTTATGAAAGCATGTAAAATCAATATGTTGAGAGAGGTGGTTTTTTTTTAAACTAAGCTAAGCTAAACTAAACTAAAATAATTATGCAAGAAAAGTAAAGTGATGGGAACTCATATAGGTAAACAAACATGCTCACTTAATCATGCACTACTCCCTAGTTGATTCCTCTAACCCGTTGCCCGTCACCCGCGTCAGTGTAATGTGTAACTATTCCCCTTATTGAATTACGAATTAGTCAGCAACGCATCTATGTGATCACCAAAGTAGACAGCTCCTAAAAATGCTCTTCTCACCTAATAGTTATATCACGCGCAATAAATACTTAATTAGCTATCTTCCCATACGTGAGGGTTTTATTTAGTTCTAACCATGTTTTACTAGACGTCTATGCTAATGTAATATCTTATAGCTAGTTTTCTAATGCCTAACGTGCATACCACTAACAAGAAGCAACGAATTAAAGTTCACAACTAAGTTTCATGCAATCATAAGCAAACACATAAAGATTTGGCCTAACATGTTAACAAGAGAAAAGAAAAACAATTAATCATCAAACACATAGACATATTTAAATGATTAATAAATGGATTACTTATCTTCAAATCAACATGTGAGTATGTAAGTACAACGGGCATAAAAAGCCCTAAAAATCGTCTATAATGGCTGCACTATAGCTCTCCCAAGTTCCACATACAAATTATGAAAATAAAGGGTTTGTATATATAGAACTTAGGTTATGATGGCGTCACTAGGGTTTTGTGACGCCATCACCCTGTCGACTTCAACTTAGGGTTTCTTTAACCAACATATCTTGACGATGTCAGGA
>BQNB010051647.1:0-40877 GCA_026074375.1 Tanacetum coccineum | reverse complement strand
TCGTGACAATACTTTCAGCGGTTCGGAACATGAAGATGCAAATGAACACATTGAAAAAGTTCTGGAGATTGTTGACTTATTCCACAACCCACATATAACTAAAGATCAAATCATGCTTCGAGCTTTCCTTGTATCCCAAACTGGAGCCGCAAGCCATTAGCTCAGGAACGAACCAGCTGGTTCAATTTTACCTTGGGAAGTCTTAAAATCGAAGTTTCTAAGCAAATATTGTCCGCCTGCCCGTACTATAAAGAAAATAGAGGAGATTAACAACTTTCAGCAAGAACCAGATGAAATCCTTTTCCTAGCTTGGGAAAGATTTAAAGAACTGTTGATAAAATGCCCCCAGCACTATTTGACTGATATGCAGGAGGTAATCTTGTTTTATAATGGGCAGGATGTTCCAACTAGACAAATCCTTTATTCGAAAGGAGACGTGCCTACCATGACTGCCGCCAACACAAATGTAGCCATCCAAAAAATGGCTGAATATTCTTAGAAATGGCATAACGGAACATCCACAAAGACCAGAAGTACTAAAACTTCTGAGGGACTTGCTGCTATCCAAGCCCAACTCAACAATCTCGGGAGAGAAATTAAGAAGGTGAACGAGAAGGTATATGCTGCTCAGGTGGGATGCGAACTATGCAAGGGACCACATTACACCAAAGATTGTCCACTCAAAGAAGAAAGGAAAACTCTTGAGGAAGCTTATTATACGCAGTTTGGTGCACCCTACCAACCTGGAGGACAGTACAGAGCAGTAGGGCCAGGGTTCTACCAACAAAATAACGAAAACTCTTCGTACCCCGATCGAAGACAAACTACGAAGGAATCGCTGACCAAATTCATGGTTGAATCAGCAAAGAGACATGAGGAGAACTCAAACATAATCAAAGAAATTCGATCTTCTACCGATGCAGCTATCAGAAATCAATGAGCTTCGATTAAGACCTTGGAGATTCAGATTGGACAGATGAGCAAAGTCTTACAAGAAAGAGGATTCGGAAGTCTGCCCAGCTCTACAGAAACGAACCCAATGGACCATGTCAAATCGATTTTGACTGCTAAAGCTGATTCAACTGGAATACGTCGTATCGGATCAGGTTTATACGCTGTATCTGACTCACAGTTCAGTAACGTATTTTCTAAAACAGTTCCCTTTCCAAGGCGACTACATGATTACTACTATGATGAATGGAATGAAGCACGTAAAGTAAAGATTCTGGAGACCTATTCTAATGGGACCACCCTTCATGACAACACCTTGCCTCAAAAAGAAAAGGACCCAAGAAGTTTTACTCTACCATGTTTTATTCATAATGTTTGTTTTGATAATGCCCTTGTTGACCTAGGAGCAAGTGTAATTGTTATGCCATTCTCTACCTACACCAACCTTGGTTTAGGAGATTTAGCTCACACTAGGTTAATTGTTGATCTGGCTGACAGAACAATTAAACATCCAAGGGGTATTGCTGAAATGTGTTACTTAGTATTGGTAAATTTATTTTCCCCATAGACTTTATTATCTTGGACATACTTGAGGATGATGATGTCCCCATGATCCTCGAACAACCATTCTTGTCTACCGCCTATGCCAAGATAGATGTTTTTAAAAGAAAAATTACTCTAAGGGTTGGGGAAGAGAAAATTGTTTTCAAAAGCATTAAACCTGCAACTAGCATAATTACGAGGGTCTATATGCTGAGAGAAAGAACGAATCTTGATTCCAAAACTAAGCTTATAGGAGAGGCTGTAATAAATCATTCAACCCACACTATGGTGATTATATTGAATTGAATGATTTGGATATGCCTTTAGAACCTAGGATGAATCAAGATAATAACTTTGAGCCAACCATTCATGAAAGTATTATTGTCGATGAGCCTTCTAACAAATGTTGTTACAAGATGAAATTTTCTTGTATGATTGGCTATAAACATGTTAGTACTGACTTTCTCCCGATCTTGTCCTTTATTATGATGACCAAACACTTTTATAATTCTATAATTAAGGACAAAGATGATCATGAAGGGAAGAAACTAGTTGGGACTTTGATAGACATGCCTATTTTCGTTGGGAATTTTTCTATTATTTCAGGTTTCACAATCATTGACGATATGGATGAGAATGTAACAAGTGGTGTTGTGCTCGGCATGCCGTTTTGCAAGAAGTTTGTGTCATGCCAAAAGATTATGGATAAATTCGCGCGCGAGGACGAGTGTGAGCAAACAAAGGATTAATGAAGCTAAAGAAAAAGTCTAACTTAAAGACTAGCTGAAAGAAAAGTGCTTCCCGAGAGACAACCTGGTCATTTAAAATTTTTAATTTGTTTGTTGAGTCTGTCTTCCCAGACATTTCATACGGCGCATCGAACCTCTATGGATACGGCGTGTGGACCTGTCTAGACGTTATCAGTCCTTTAATTTCTGCATTTAAATTCCTACACTTTAAACATTATTGTCAGATTGTCCATACAGCGTATTCATTATACGATACAACATATATGGCCATCTGACCCGTATTTAGACAATTTTGTTTATACAGGCTGCAATACGGCGTATCTTTGGGTTTGGGATATGGCGTATTGGCTCCCTATACAGTATTTATATTTTGTTTCATGTGTATTAACCATTGTGAACTCGAGATAGAATTGCACGATTTGTCTTCTATAACTTTTGTGCAGGACCCTGCTGAAAAGAAATCGACGAATTGGTGATGGTATACTTTGGAAAAAGACATGTGTTGAACTCATACGGGCATTCTGATGCCTCTTCAACACACTTTTGCTCAAGAACTCAAATTGGAGAATCAACCCCGAGCAAAATATCAGGGGAGTTCCTCGTTCTAATTATATTTTCTATTTTCTTTAATTGTTTTATTTCTACAACGAGGACGTTGTGTAATTTAAGTGAGGGATGGAGAATTAGAATGCCTACTTGTCCTTCTTTTTACAAATAGTATGCTATATGCTTAAAAATATGCCAAATTGATTTTTTTTAACATACTTTGGTAAAATTGTTAGTTACATGACCTCGCACACAAATAACCCTTAATGACAAATTGTGAGAATTAAAGCCTAATCCGTTTCCAAACGTTTACCCAAAAAAATTCCACAAAAATTATGAGTGTGCCAGTGATGTAGTGGACTTTAGAACTTGGCTTGGTATATCACTCGAGACCACAATAATGAGTACTATTGATAACGCCTAAATTATACATGTTTTCGGTAGCGTTATTTGCATTTATTTGATCATTTCTCATGAACTTTCAGTACTTAATCAAGTATATTTGCTATTATATGTTCTAGGTATGTGTCGTGAAAGAAAACGAAAGAATACACGAAGATAAGAAGCTTAAACGAAGAAGTAAACTCAAGATAAAGATCCCCCGACACCTGTTCACTGTTTTGGCCATAACTGGAGCATACAAACTCGGATTGAGTTGATTCAAGCGGCCACAGAAAGAGAATTAAATTATCTACAACCATGAAAAAGGCCAATTGCTGAGATATTACCAAAACAGCCGGTTTTACAAATGAGTACAACATACTTTATGAAGATTCATTTAATTCACGAATCTGGTCCAAAATCCATCCACATACATCTCCAACTTGGTCCCCAAGTTATCTCTAGCCTATAAATACCTCCCTATGATGCCTTGGACGAAATCATCTCATCATATATCATCACATACAAATCTCAAGAAGAAAATGCCAAAGTACGGCGCACTTTTCCCTTGTACGCCGCACTTCTGATCGAGTCCCTAAAACCCCCGCACAACATTGTAAGTGCGCCGCACTTTCATTTAAACTTCCCAAAGAAACGGCTAAAGTCCCAATAAATGTTGAGTGCATTAACTCCCTAAAACCGACGCATAATTTCATAAGTGCGCCGCACTTTCTGCCCGATTTCAGCCTATTTATAGAGGCATAATCCACCCCATTTTACAGACACTTCCACAATCCTCACACCACTTTCTCTAGTTCGTTTAGAACACTCCAAGTGGGTGTTTTTGGTAAACTTGGCTTAACAAACCAAGGAACCAAACACCGCCTTCAAACCACCATCACCACCATCTACTACCACCACTCTCCACTATAAATTTCTAGAATATAATCCATCCAATGAAGTAGCATTGAAGTGTAATTCGAATCTATAAGCGATTGTGACAGAATTGTTCATAGTTTTTGGGTTTTACTTTGAATATAATAAAGTGTTCTTGGGAAATTCATGTGAAATCACCATATTTTGCCCTTGGAATTTGGTATAATCTTGTTTATCCTTTGAATATGATCTTTATTGAATTCATGATGAATGTTATGTGTTTTGTTACTTGTTTGATTATGGAGTAGTAATCTTATGTTTGTTTGGGCATTATGTGATCTTGGATATGGAGCGTTTGGATATGTGTTTATTGAAATGGTTAAACATGATTTTCTAAGTGTAAAGGCCGAAAGGATACTTATAAACTTATGTTTTATCATTCCACTTATTATATCGGTTATAATAACTTATAAAGGCCGAAAGGATTTGTTGTTATTAATCGATATAATCACTAGTTATATTTAAAGGCCGAAAGGATTTATAACTTGTGATAACTCTATTTTCTAAACTTATAAACACTATCCTAAACACTTCATTATCAAAGTGATCATTGCCTAAACAAACATACCTTAATCATTTGATTGAATCATCCTTTTATTGCTTTCTTTGCATTATTCGATATATGCTCGTCTTGGTTAATTTGATCCGTGACAATCATCTTAGCCTTAGCACCTTAATTACAAACTGTGAAAACTTCAATTCCCGTGGAACGACCTGGACTTACCTAAAGCTATACTATACACGAACGGGTATACTTCCCGAGTGTTGTGTTTTTAGTAAAATCGGTATTTCTAGTATTATAAATTTAAAGCTTGGAAAACACACATCAAGTTTTTGGCGCCGCTGCCGGGGAATTGTTTAAGTTCTTATAGTTTGTTTCTTGTTTTTGGTGCTAAATTGTTTCTTGTTAAGTTGTTTACTGTTTTGCAAATCAAAATTTTCAAACTCGTCGTACCGTTTTCTGGCAAATAGAACCCAAAAATCATTTTTCTTCAGGAAGTACGCCGCACATCCTATTTGTGCGCCAGTTTCCTGAAAACCCAGAAAGTACGCCGTACTTTACCCAGGTACGCCGCACTTTCTGCAAATTTTCACAAACAGAATCTTATTTCAAAAACCAAAACCCCCAATCTGCTAGTCTTCGGTTCTATAATCATTTGGAATTGTATTTTATCTGATTATATGCCTGGTGTATTTGTAATTATCTAGTTTATCATAATATTCGAAGAAAACATAAAAATTCAAGAAAAGCCGGCGCACTTTTCCTAAAGTACGTCGTACCTATCCAAAAAAAATCTTTTATTTATTTATCCATATTTTCTATATATAATTAAAACAAATATATCTATATATATATATATATATATATATATATATATATATATATATATATATATATATATATAAATATATAAAAAAAAAAAAATTATAAAAATAGATTAAATATATATATAATAATATATATATATATATATATATATATATATATATATATATATATATATATATATATATATATATATATAAATCTATAAAAATAAAAAAATTATAAAAAATATATATGAAAATAATTTATTTTATTTTGAATATTATCCTATTAGCCTTAACTATATATATAAAAATGTCTTTTTGCAAAATGCTTAACGTATGTATAAATCATTTATCTTTCGGAAAACAACTAGTAAGTTTAATATATAAATTAAATAAAAATTTAATAAAAAGGTCTTGTAAATTTAAAATTATCCAAAAAGAAATCATTCATAAGAATCACACAAATCTTCCACCAAAACACCTATCTGTTAATGAATTTATCACAATAATAACCTGAAGAAGATGGTGATCCAGAAACAAATTACCATCTACAGAAATCCAAGAAATAATAATCTTCGATCCCGATGATCAGCCTATGTGGGAAAGTGCTAAGACTGTAGCACCGACTCCTAATTCTGCCATTATTCAACTCGATGTTGATGACAACTTTGTTATCAATAGTACTCACTTAAATATGATTCGGGAAAATAAATTCGATGTTATATGCGGGCGATCCGCTGTCCACATCCGTAATTTTTCGGGCAATCCTCCACATGTTCAAATATGGCAAAACTCAAACGTGCAGCTGTCAAGCTTAAAGATCTTGTCCCTTATCCTTGTACATAGCTAAATTTCTGTTCAAAAACGAAACTGATGAAGAGTTTATACCATCCGTGTTGAACAATGAGAAAAATCTTTATAAACAGATTCTTTCCACCTTCGTTATTTAATAATCTTTTACTTGAAATCAGAAATTTCTCTCAAAACATATGTGAGAGTCTAACTGAAGCCTGGTTACGACTGAAGAACATGCTTCGAAAATGCCAGTGGGCTTGGGACTGACTAAAAAGTTAATATCAATATCTATCACGGTCTAGACGAACCCACTCAGGCAATCTTGGACGTAACAGCTGGAGGAATCTTCCTCTACAAAAGTCCAAATCAAGCTTTTCAACTTCTTAAGGACAAAGTCCTTTTCAACCTTGATTGGTCCACTAAATCTAAAAACGAACATCATCACAAATCTGTTGTTTTCGCTGATGGAAGTAATAGCAATAATGATAAATTTCGATTAATGGAAAAATTGGCATCTCTAACTATAAAAATAGATTCTCAAATTATAAGCTTAAATGAAGAATTGCAAGATATACATAACAAATACAATGAGCTTAGAAATGGAAACGCTTCTAAAAACCACCTGAACGATGACACGCCGATGTGTGAACGTCATGAAGCAAATTTCAACCGATCTGAAGATCATCAAAATCGAATTTCTCATGATTCGTATTCTCACCAATCCCATCACGATCGTAATGATTCTGAGAAATCGCTCATAGAGTTAAACAATGATGTGAGAAATGACCTCGAAGATTTCAAAAGATGTATCCGTAGCATGAGAACCGTTCATTGGAAACTCTATGACAGAGATGATCATAAAACCACCGGTGTTTTACTTAACAAAAAGTTTGAAACAATCAACCAAGAACCTCAATCTAAAACAGATTTCGAAAAATCAATCACAAAATTCTTGGATGGTCAAAGAGTTACAAATATGTTTTTCAAAAATAATATTAACGATATGATTTTAAAGATGAAGCAAAATGAAAAGAATTTCCAAACTATCTTTAAAAACATGGAAAGGAAAATAGATGAGTGGGAGAAGTCTCAAAACGTCTTTTCAAAACAAACCGATAGGACTGACCCACCTCCTCCTCAAGCTCACACCGAGCATGTGAATGTCGTATTCACCGGGAGTGGAAAGTCCGATTATTCTTTGAAAAATCTAAAAGATCCACCACCTTTTATCATCGTTAACAATAAAATCAAAAAAGGCCGCCCAATTAAGACATCAAAAAGGGATATCACGTGGTAAAAACAAAAGAATATCCATACCGTGAGTACATTCCAAAAATATCATACCCCCAAGCTTTTAGAGTGGATCATTCCCACTTGAACCGTATCATTAAGGAATCTTAAATCAAGTTAAAGTATAATAATAATAATAGTAATAGTAAAAAATACTAATAAAAATAAAAAATATATAAAACAAAAACTTTGCAGTCTTTAAGTATGTCATGCATTCGGTCGGTGTGTCGCGTATCCGTGATTTCTTTCAGCAATCCAAAAAGAAATTAATCGACACTTTGTGGGTGTGAATTCGATGGAAAACCACTCACGAGACTATAACTCTCCACTTCGGACACCGAGGGTTAAAGGCTGTGTAGCATGTGCTACATGCAACCGTGGTGCCTACGAAAATGCCTTTATATTTTTACGATTTTCGTATTGTGTTATTTTGCAGATTAAATAATACATGTAGAGGCTTGATTGATGTTGGCATTTTAACACGATGGAGGACTTATTAATTGGAGTTATTAATTACATGTGGTAAATTCACATGCGTTGGTGTTTTGTTTAACGCCATATCTTTCATAATTTCAGCCAAGCACTTATGAGCCCCTGGAATTTTCAATTTTACGCATAATGCTCTACCTAAAGTATGTAGGAGCTCTCGCTCCTCGCAAAAAAGAACGTAATGGAATCACTCAAGGATAGCTCCAACATAGCTATATCTCTCTATGCCCTGGGAAGTACCGTTTACTCTTAATTTTTCCCTATTTTCTATATTTATCAGTTCTCACATTGAGGGCAATGTTCAACTTAAGTGTGGAGGGGTAGCAAATAGAAAAAATTAATCATGTCCCTCCATGTTTGCCTTGCAGAAAATTTTAAACTTTCAACTGATATTTTCTAGAAAATTTAAAAAAATTTAAAATTTTATATACTGCTTCTCCAAAAACTTAAAAAATGCATACGCTTAGTAAGGCAAATCTAACCGGATTGACATTTTAACTAGCACAAAATCAACCCACTTAAATTGTAAGGTTCGCCTCTAGATCATAAGGAATTCGGGTATCCATCTTTGATACCCAAGATAATTTTTGCCTTTAGCTTGTTCGAGTTAGGGTTGAATGCAGTCATATGTGTCTATTCCGTCGTTACGGATGTGTACGTATGGTCTTTGTCGCCTTTTCTGGAGCATTGGTATTGGTATAAAGTTATATGAGTGGGCCGGTAATTTAGTAGCTCCAGAACTTGTGCTTGATCATCATTTAGTAGACCGTAGTGAGGTTAATTTATAAACAAAAGTTGTATGATAAGAGGTAAAATAAATCCCTATGCAATCATGTATCTGCAGCACTCGCTTTTAGTGTTGAGATCCCCAAAGTATCCCAAGAGCAAGAAAAATGTACTCGAGGAAGAAGAAGTTTTGTGCCAGCCTTAATTATTGCGTTATCTGGAAAAAAAATTAATAAAAGTTTGAAGTATAAGGCAAAGTTCTGGCACATGGAATCAAGTATCTGCTATTCACCCTCATCGTTATCACGTTTTGCCTCTTTGAGATTTTTTGTCTAGGTGCTCACGCCGCAACGGGCATGTTTATGTGTCTAGTACAAGCATATGGTAGCGACCTAGATTATGTCTGTGCAATTGAGTGATTTCACAAATATAAAACCCTATCTGAGTGACTCGTGTGAATTCAAAAACAAACACTTTCCCTAACTGAGGTGCTCTGTTATATGTCTATGCCTGAAAAGTTATAAAACTGATAAACACTTATTAATGCTAAAATGAATTTTTTTCTCCATGTCACGATAAATGATCTTGTTTTATCGCTTTAATTGCTTGAGGGCAAGCAATAGCTAAGTGTGGAGGGATTTGATAACGCCTAAATTATACATGTTTTCGGCGGCGTTATTTGCATTTATTTGATCATTTCTCGTGAACTTTCGGTACTTAATCAAGTATATTTGCTATTATATGTTCTAGGTATGTGTCGTGGAAGAAAATGAAAGAATACACGAAGATAAGAAGCTTAAACGAAGAAGTAAACTCAAGATAAAGATCCCCCGACACATGTCCACTGTTTTGGCCATAACTGGAGCATACGAACTCGGATTGAGTTGATTCAAGCGGCCACGGAAAGAGAATTCAATTATCTATAACTTTGGAAAAGGACACTTACTGAAAATACCAAAAGTGCCCCGCACTTGCCCAAAAACTGATGCACTTTCTGTCTAATCAGCCTTGTTCACTGTTTTGATCATAACTCGGTCATACGAACTCCGTTTTAGTTGATTCAAGCGGCCACGCGAAGAGAATTCAGTTGTCTACAACCACGCGAAAGACCAAGTGCTGAAAGTACTAAATGTGCAGCGCACTTCTAAAAAAGTGTGGCGCACTTCTGTTCGAATTTAAGAGAATTTAATGCCATTTAATGAAGACAACATTTACACCTCAAGTGCGCCGCATTTATTTGTAAGTGCGCTGCACTTGGCCCCCGAAACAGCCTATATAAGGCCCATTTGCCTCTCATATCTCACACAACTCTCACATATAATTCCTCATTCATTTAGAACACTCCAAGTGGGTGTTTTTGGTGATAAAGGCCTGAGAACCTTTGACCCAAACCACCTTGATAACACAAATCATCACCACCATTAGAATCAAAGTTCTTGAAGAAGTTGGATAGTCTTGGTTGAAGTTTATCATTGTTCTTAGGATTTGATCCATCAAAGAGGCATAGTTGTAGTGTTATTTCGAATCTATAAGCAATTGTGACGGAATTGTTCATAGTTTCTGGATTTTGCTTTGAATATAATAAAGTGTTCTTGGGAAATTCTTGTGAAATCACCATATTTTGCTCTTGGAATTTGGTATAATCTTGTTTATCCTTTGAATGTGATCTTTATTGAATTCATGATGAATGTTATGTGTTTTGATACTTGCTTGATTCTGGAGTAGTCATCTTGTGTTTGTTTGGGTAATATGTGATCTTGGATGTAGAGCGTTTGGATATGTGTTTATTGAAATGATTAAACATGATTTTCTAAGTGTAAAGGCTGAAAAGATACTTATAAACTTATGTTTTACCATTCCATTTACTATATTTGTTATAATAACTTATAAAGGCCGAAAGGATTTGTTGTTATTAATCGATATAATCACTAGTTATATTTAAAGGCCAAAAGGATTTATAATTTGTGATAACTTTATTTTCTAAACTTATAAACACTATCCTAAACACTTAATTATCAAAGTGATCATTGCCTAAACAAACATACCTTAATCATTTGATTGAATCGTCTTTTAATTGCTTTCTTTGCATTATTCGATATATGCTCATCTTGGTTAATTTGATCCGTGACAATCTTATTAACCTTAGCACCTTAATTACAAACTGTGAAAACTTCAATTCCCGTGGAACGACCTGGACTTACCTAAAGTTATACTATGTTGAAACCTGATTGTAGGCTTCATAGATCATTTTGCCCATATAGGATATAATAACATTGAATGATATAAAGCACAGCGGAATAACAAATAACATCAATGTTATGAACAAGGTTTTTATTCATAAACTATATCCCCAAGATCAAATGATCCTTGAGGCTAAAATAACTAATACAATATTCGACTTTAATCAGTCGACTATGCTATTTAGATAACTAACTACTAATAAGCTAACTATAGACCCTCTCATTGGAGAGATCTAACTATGATGATAATCAATACTAAAGAACGCCTACCCTCTTTATATAATAGAGGGGTTAGGGTTTACAAGACAAGATAAGATCAAATAAAATGTAGTAGTAAACTATAAATTAAGCACTAAATACTATTGGCCTAACTTCACTCAGCATTTAATGTTGATCTTTATCTTTTAGTTGAGCATTAAATACTGTTTGACTAATCTTCAATCAGCATTAATGTTATTCCAGCTTTGTCTTGTAGGTCCTCCATCTTTAATATGTTTTGTCATAATCAACTCAAAGTATAATTCCCAACAATCTTCCCCTAGTTGATAATGACAAAACCAATAAGCACAAGCTTCCCCTGAAGCTAATATAGATGAAGAACTTCCCCTGAATCCATGCACTCTTCCCCTTTTTGTCATAATCAAATAGGAGTGCATGTAGATGGTAAATAAACAATAAGCTTCCCCTTAACATGTTTACCATCTCTTGAATCATGGACTTAGTAGGCTCCAAGCAGCAAATTATCAATGATGAAGAAAAACGAATAATACGAATTTGTTGAAGAAGTTGAATTTCCCAAACTTGTGTCTTATATCCTGTTTATCCACATGACGTCGAGTCTCATACCTGCTATGTATAAGTAGACCTATGTCTCTTGACAAAATCCTCATTCCTCTATTAAATGAGACACTGAGCACAATAACGTAACTCCTTAAAGTGATAGCAAATGTACGTAGTAAGCATCATAAGGTAGATCGTACACCTTTGCTAGATTCATCAAGTCTTCGTCACGCGCCTATACGTACGAACAAGTTATCTTAAAGGTGACCACTCCTTTAAGATATGATAAGAACACAAAACCTGTGAAAATCAACTACAACATCAAATAAGTAATAATCAAATGTCTTCTTCAAATAATCTCCAAAACGAGCCATAAACATCATCATCGTTCAAGATCCAAACGCGTCCGTGTTTAGGTTTCTTCTTCATTCTTCTACCATAAAACCTTGAATCCTAGATATCAAGAGCAACCCGCTCTGATACCAACTGTTGAAACCTGATTGTAGGCTTCATAGATCATTTTGCCCATATAGGATATAATAACATTGAATGATATAAAGCACAGCGGAATAACAAATAACATCAATGTTATGAACAAGGTTTTTATTCATAAACTATATCCCCAAGATCAAATGATCCTTGAGGCTAAAATAACTAATACACTATTCGACTTTAATCAGTCGACTATGCTATCTAGATAACTAACTACTAATAAGCTAACTATTAGACTCTCATTGGAGAGATCTAACTATGATGGATAATCAATACTAGACGCCTACCCCTCTTTATATACTAGAGGGGTTAGGGTTTACAAGACAAGATAAGATCAAATAAAATTAGGAAACTATAAATTAGCATTAAATACTATTTGACTAATCTTCAATCAGCATTAATGTTGATCTTTATCTTTTAGCTGAGCATTAAATATTGTTTGACTAATCTTCAATCAGCATTAATGTTATTCCAGCTTTGTCTTGTAGGTCCTCCATCTTTAATATGTTTTGTCATAATCAACTCAAAGTATAATTCCCAACATACTATACACGAACGGGTATACTTCCCGAGTGTTGTATTTTTAGTAAAATCGGTATTTCTTCATATTATAAATTTAAAGCTTGGAAAACACACATCAAGTTTTTGGCGCCGCTGCCGGGGAATTGTTTAAGTTCTTATAGTTTGTTTCTTGTTTTTGGTGCTAAATTGTTTCTTGTTAAGTTGTTTACTGTTTTGCAAATCAAAATTTTCAAACTCGTCGTACCGTTTTCTGGCAAATAGAACCCAAAAATCATTTTTCTTCAGGAAGTACGCCGCACATCCTATTTGTGCGCCAGTTTCCTGAAAACCCAGAAAGTACGCCGTACTTTACCCAGGTACGCCGCACTTTCTGCAAATTTTCACAAACAGAATCTTATTTCAAAAACCAAAACCCCCAATCTGCTAGTCTTTGGTTCTATAATCATTTGAAATTGTATTTTAACCAAATTATAATGCCTTGTGTATTTTGTAATTATCTAGGTTGATCAAAATATTCGAAAAAACATAAAAAATCAAGAAAGAAAGCCGGCGCACTTTCTAAATACGTCGTACCTATCCAAAAAAAATCTTTATTTATATATCCTTATTTGCTATATAATAATTAACCACAAATATATGCTATATATATATATATATATATATATATATATATATCTATATATATATATATCTATAAAAATAAAAAATTATAAAAAAATATATATGAAAATAATTTATTTTATTTTAAATATTATCTTATTAGTCTTAATTATACATATAAAAATGTCTTTTTGCAAAATGTTTAACGTTTGTATAAATCCTCTATCTTTTGGAAAGAAACTTGTAAATTTAATAAATAAATTTAATAAAAAGGTCTTGTAAATTTAAAATTATCCAATAAGAAGTCGTAAAGGTCGAATCGCTCAAATCTTCAACTCATCATTCCTTTGTTAATGACTTTATCGTTATTAATATACCTGAAGAGGATGTCGAACCCAAACAAATAATTCTCGATCCTGATGATCAACCTATGTGGGAAAGTGCTAAGACAGTAGCACCGACTCCTAATTCTGCCATTATTCAACTCGATGTTGATGACAACTTTGTTATCAATAGTACTCACTTAAATATGATTCGGGAAAATAAATTCGATGGTTATCTGCGAGCCGATCCGCATGACCACATCCGTGAATTCCTCGCAATCTGCGACATGTTTAAATATGCTGAAACTCAGTTGTCAAGCTCATGATATTTCCTTATTCCTTATCCGATAAAGCTAAAACCTGGTTTAACGAACTCAATGAAGAGTCTATAACATCATGGGATCAAATGAGAAAAGTTTTTATAAACAGATTCTTTCTACCCTCATTATTTAACCGTCTTTTACTTGAAATCAGAAATTTCTCTCAAAACATATGTGAAAGTCTAACCGAAGCCTGGTTACGACTGAAGAACATGCTTCGAAAATGCCATGGGCATGGTCTGACCAAAGGAGTTATTATTCAAATATTCTATCACGGTCTAGACGAACCCACTCAGGCAATCTTGGACGTAACAGCTGGAGGAATCTTCCTCTACAAAAGTCCAAATCAAGCTTTTCAACTTCTTGAGGACAAAGTCCTTTTCAACCTTGATTGGTCCACTAAATCTAAAAACGAACATCATTAAAAATCTGTTGCTTTCGCCGATGGAAGTAATAGCAATAATGATAAATTTTGATTAATGGAAAAATTGGCATCTCTAACTATAAAAATGGATTCTCAAATTATAAGCTTAAATGAAGAATTGCAAGATATACGTAACAAATACAATGAGCTTAGAGAGGGAAACGCTTCTACAAACCACATGAACGATGACACGCCGATGTGTGAATGTCATGAAGTAAATTATATCCAATCTGAAGAATATCAAAACTGAATTTCTCATAGTTCGTTTTCTCGTCAATCCCATTATGATCTTAATGATTCCAAGAAATCGCTCATAGAATTAAACAAAGATGTGAGAAATGACCTCGAAGATTTCAAAAGATGTATCCGTAGCATGAGAACCGTTCATTGGAAACTCTATGACAGAGACGATCGTAAAACTACCGGTGTTTTACCCAACAAAAAGTCTAAACCTATCAACCAAGAACCTCAATCTAAAACTGATTTCGAAAAATCAATCACAAAATTCTTGGATGGTCAAAGAGTTACAAATATGTTTTTCAAAAACAATATTAATGATATGATTTTAAAAATAAAGCAAAATGAAAATAATTTCCAAACTAAAATTAAAAACATGGAAAGAAAAATAGATGAGTGGGAGAAGTCTCAAAACATCTCTTCAGAACAAATCGAGAGGACTGACCCACCTCCTCCTCAAGCTCACACCGAGCATGTGAATGTCGTATTAACTGGGAGTGGAAAGTCTGATGATTCTCCAAAAAATCAAAAAGATCCGCCTCCTATCATCGTTAACAATAAAACCGAAAAAGATAAACCTATTAAGACAACAAAAAAAGGCTATCATGTGGTAAAAACAAAAGAATATCCATTCCGTGAATATATTCCAAAAATACCATATCCTCAAGCTTTAAGAGTGGATCATTCCCACTTAAACCGTATCATTAAGAAATCTTAAATCAAGTTAACAAAAATAATAGTAGTAGTAATAGTAAATAATAATAATCATATAAAAAAACTAAAACAAAACAAATAAATATATATATATATAAACTAAAAAACTTTGCAGTCTTTAAGTTTGATGTGCATGGGCCCGTGTATTTCTTACTCGATTTCTGCATCCAAAAAGAATGTTTCGAACTTTGTGGGTATGTTCGCTGGAAACCCTCACGAGACTATAACTCGTCCACTCGGGACACCGAGGGGTTTAAAGGCTTGTTGCATGCGCTAAATGCAACCGTGGTGCCTACGAAAGTGCGCTTTAGTATTTTACGATTTTCGTAGTTGTGTTTATTTTGCAGATTAAATAAAACAGGTAGAGCTTGGATTGGTGGTTGGCATTTTACACTTGGAGACTTATATAATTGGAGTATTATATTACATGTGGTAGAATACACATGCTTGGCGTTTCGTTTCGCGCCATACCATTCATAATCTAGCCAAGCACTTATGAGCCCCCGGAATTTTCAATTTTACGCATAATGCTCTACTTAAGTGTGGAGGGGGAGCAAATAGGAAAAATTAATCATGTCCCTCCATGTTTGCCCTGCAGAAATTTTGAACTTTCAACTGATATTTTCTGGAAAATTTTAAAAATTTAAAAATTTATATATTGCTTTTCCAAAAACTTAAAAAATGCATACGCTTAGTAAGGCAAATCCAACCGGATTGACATTTAAACTAGCACAAAATCAACCCACTAAAATTGTGAGAAATTTAGCCTTAAGGAATTCGAGTACCCATCTTTGGTACTTAAGATAATTGATGCCTTTAGCTTGTTCGAGTTAAGGAGTGAGCAATCATATGTATCTATTCCATCGTTATGGATGTGTATATGTGGTTTTGTCGCCTTTTCTGGAGCATTGGTATTGGTTGAAAATTATATGAGTGGGCCGGTAATTTAGTAGCTCCAGAACTTGTGCTTGATCATCATTTACTAGACCGTAGTGAGGTTAATTTATAGATAAAGTCGTATGATAAGAGGTGAAATAAATCCATATGCAATCATGTATCTGCATCACTCGCTTTTAGTGTTGAGATCCCCAAAGTATCTCAAGAGCAAGAAAATATGCTCGATGAAGAAGAAGTTTTGTGCCAGCCTTAGTTATCGCAGTATCTGGAATGAAAAAAAATTATATGAAAAAAAAAGTTCAAAGTATAAGGCAAAGTTCTGGCACATGGAATCAAGTATCTGATATTCGCCCTCATCATTATCACGTTTTGCCTCTTTGAGATTTTTGTCTAGGTGCTCATGCCGCAACGGGCATGTTTATGTGTCTAGTACAAGCATATGGTAGCGACCTAGATTATGTCTGTGCAATTGAGTGACTTCACAAATATAAAACCCTATCTAAGTGACTCGTATGAATTCAAAAACAAACACTTTCCCTATATGAGGTGCTCTATCATATGTCAATGCCTGAAAAGTTATAAAACTGGTAAACACTTGTTAAAGCTAAAATGATTTTTTCGCCACGTCACGATAAATGATCTTGTTTTATCGCTTTAATTGCTTGAGGGCAAGCAATAGCTAAGTGTGGAGGGATTTGATAACGCCTAAATTATACATGTTTTCGGCGGCGTTATTTGCATTTATTTGATCATTTCTTGTGAACTTTCAATACTTAATCAAGTATATTTGCTATTATATGTTATAGGTATGTGTCATGAAAGAAAACGAAAGAATACACGGAGATAAGAAGCTTAAACGAAGAAGTAAACTCAAGATAAAGATCCCCCGACACCTGTTCATTGTTTTGTCCATAACTAGAGCATACGAACTCGGATTGAGTTGATTCAAGAGGCCACAGAAAGAGAATTAAATTATCTACAACCATGAAAAAGGCCAACTACTGAGATATTACCAAAACAACCGGTTTTACAAATGAGTACAACATACTTTATGAAGATTCATTTAATTCACGAATCTGGTCTAAAATCTGTTAATTCTTTTAGGCATAATGTTAATTCTTTCAGGACTAATGTTAATATTGGTAGATCTAAACAACCAGTACTTACCCATAACTCAAACAATTTAAGTCTTGTAAGACCCAAGTGAATAAGGATTTTTAAGTCAAAAAAGTCATTTTCAAAATCACATTCCCCTGTGAGAAGACCTATTTGTTAGAAATAACAGCAAGAATGACCTTTTCTCATGTGTGTAAAGGAAATTGGATCACTGCTGTTAGAGGACATCAGCATGGTTATAATTGGAGGGGAACAAGACCAAACTCCAATTTAATATAGGATTCCAACTTTTTGTTAGAACTATTAAAGGTTAAAAAGGACCACAAGAGGCAGACCCAAGGCCTGAAAGACATGGTCCCCTAAGAGAAAACAAATTTCTCTTTTTCAGGTACAGATCATCCACGTCAAAAACATGGAGGACAAAGGTATATTGAATAGTGGACGCGCAGCGGCACAGACTGGTAACTAGGACACCTCTGCATTGTGGGGGGGGGAAAAAAAAAAAAATCTAGTGTATCACATCCAAGACAAATCACATAGTGATCAGACACCACTTTATCAGAGATTCCTTATGAGAAGAAGCCATTAGTGGAGAAAATCACTAAACATACTTCAAATGTAAGCTGACTTAGTAAACCAAAGCTTGTCGAGGACCAATTTAATTTCTTAGTGGTTCTTATTGGTAATGATAAATCCATAGCTTACAGTTAAAGGGGGGATTAAATGTATAGTTTGTAACCTAGTAATACCAGTTAGTAGAATTAATTATGATAGGTTATCTTATTTTTAGTAGTTATTAAAATATACAAGATCTAGAAACATAAGTGTTTATTCAATTAGTATTTTGTAGTAAATTTTGGTGTGGCCATAAACGTTTTCAGGTGATACTTAGATTGCATGACAGGATTAGAGCAAAACTGAATTTGTGAAAACGTTAATTTTGGTTCAAAATGAGATTTTGTTATACTCCTCTAAACCTTCAGAAGGCTCAGAAGAAGAAATTAGTCCTACAACCTTGGAAGCAGCTAAAATTTTGTCAAAGGTTGCTTCTCAGAAATCAAAGTCAGTTGATAAGGGTAAAAGATACAAGAGGAGAAAAGAGTCCAAGGGAAAAGACATTAGTACTGGTAGTGGACCAGTTAGTACTGGCTTAGGAGTTACTACGGGTAGTAGACCAGTTAGTACTGGCTTAAAGTTAGTACTGGTAAGTGGACCTTTAGTTCGCTAGAAGTCACAGGGGAAAGGAAAGCTCACAAATGGTTGACGAGGTTGTCCATATTAGCTACACCCAGAGAACTAAAGAACACATTCAACAAGAAGACACAGGCCTTGCAGAAGCCATAGAGTGCAAACTCCTAGAAGAAGAAGAAACTGCCAAACAAGTTCATTGGATGCACTCTTAAGCTAAAAGATTGGCAGAAGAAGAAGAACTCACTGAGCAAGCAAAAGCAAAGAAAAGCACAAGTTCGAATTTGAAGCTCACACTACACTGAAGAAGAATGATGCATTCAGCTAACTTGAAGCTAATGTAGAATTGAACAAAGAACGTCTAGGGAAAAGAGTTTGCCAGAAGAAAGACTTGTGCAAAGAATATGGTAGAGTTTGTAAATGAGAGAAAGAAGTTCTTTGTAGAAGAAAGAGCTAAAGCAAGAGAAGTACTGCCTGTGACCCAATCAATGCTGAGGAACTACATATGAATTATTTGAATAATCAGGGACATGGAAGCCTAAACACAGTTCAAAGAAGTTGAGTTTTTTTGGAAAGAAGAAAATAGAGTTTGATAAGTGGTCAACACAGTGTTGAAGCTTTGTTCCTATGAACATTAAAGCCTACAAAGGCCAGTTGAAAAGTATAGGAGAAAGCTTCAACAAAGATATTCAAAGAAACAAAGCATTGATGAAAGATGTTCCAGTTAAGAAAAAGTTTACTGAAGTAAAAGAGAAGAGCCGTAATAAGAAACAGAAAAAAACAAAAGGCTATGAGGGTAGAAATGTTGACAAGAGTCCACAAAAGGAGATTCAAAGACTGATGAAGAAATCATAGAAAGCTTATGAAATCCGACTCCTTTGGATACGCAAATCCAATATTATGGCAAATTGGAAGATATTTCAACTAGGTGACAAGAAGCATTTATCAGATAATATAGAGCAAATAGAGCTATACAGTTATATGAGCTTTGGTGCTATGCTTAAAGACTTCACAAGAGAGGATCATTATTTTGAACTATATAGGTTGGTTTATGCAAAAAACTAATGGCACAAATAGAGCCGAAGATGTTATGATAGAGTATATGGAGTTATCTCAAGTACTATTTTGAATCAAAATCTAATAAACTACCTAAAACCTACCCCCTCACATAGAAGATGCCATTTTTTACCATTTTGAGCTTAACTAACCACCTTCTTTATGCGCTCTTTAAACTATCATTTTAATAATTGACACGCCATCTAATCAATACCCAAAACACTTACCCATAAACCAACTCCACACACATACAACAATATAACAAACCTTACCCTGATAACACACATCAGTCACAACTAACAACAGACAAGCAAAAGAATTACATCATCAATTACAGTTGGCGACACATCATTATGGGAGTAAAAGTGTGAAGGGTTACAAAAAAGGTCTTTTAAACAAACTAAATAATGGAGTGGACAATGTACTTATTTTTTATTATTCATTAATTACTGACTTAATTAACTTAATATCTATTTTATTTTTTTACTTATAAATGACCTTATTATAACAGCACCCGTTCATCTAATCCTTACCCGAGTTTACGACAACACACCAACCATCCTGAACTCCCCAAACAGATCACCGACCCGGCCAAGCAACCACAGCCCTCCACCCCGTCCATATATAGCATAATCCCCAGCCGACCGCCAAAAACCAGACCCCCCACCACTCCCACCCCCCAACCCAAACACCCACCCATCCACCCCCAAGCCCCCGCCACCAAGCCAACACCTCAACCCCCAACCCCCCCCCCCACTTCCCGAACGCCCTACCCACGTCACCGCCCCCCCCTCCCGCCACCCCCCCCCCCCATCCCAACACCCACCGGCAGCCCAACCCCCCCCCCACCCCCCCCCCCCCAACCCACCAAAAATACACAGTCCCCTCCCCACCCGGCGACCCACCCGACCCCCCCGAAACCCGCCTTAGAAGCCCATCCCCCCCACCCCCATAACGCCCGACTTTAACACTTCCCTACACTAACCCCACCCACCCACAACACCCCTTTCCCCGAATACACCCAACCCACCCCGCCCCCTATCCGGCCTGCCCCACACTGCCCCCCGCCCCCACACCCCACAAGACCATCCAAACGACTCCCCCACCCTTGACCTCCCACAACATACTCTCTTGACACAAATACCCAAACCCCCCCCCCCCCCCCCCTCAAACCCCACCCCCACCGCCCCCCGATGCCCCCAATCTCACCCCTCCCAAACCCAACCCACGACACACCCAACCCCCCCTCCACACCCCCCCCCCCCCCATCCCGCCACCCCCCACCCCAAACCAAATTACCAAAACCCCCAACCACCCCTGGAACCCATCACCCCCCCACCAACCCCCGCCACTCCCCTCCAATGCTCCACCACGTTACACGCCCTCACCCCACCCGCCAACCAAATACCCATACCCCCCACCCCCCACACACCCACCTACAAACAACCACCCCCTACCCCCCACACACACAACCCCCCCTTCCCTGCACATCACCCCCCATATAACATACCCACCTTCCCCCACCACCCCCACTCCTTATCCTACCCCTCCCTCCGTTCCCCCTCCCCCCCACCTTCCGAAGATCCGGATAAACATGAAAGCCCTCACCCTCCCCCCCCAACCCCTCCCTACCCCCCCCTCCCCTAATGCTGCAGAAAACACTCCCACCACACCTAAAACACCCCTTACCCCGCTATTGTCACCCCCCACCTCTCCTATATCAGTCACCAACCCCTCACTGCCAACCCTAATTATATCAACATCTACACACCAACCACTCCCAAAATTAATCCAACCCCCCCCACCCCTATTAACTCAGGCCGCCTATCCCTTACACAATCCCCCACCCATCCCCCCCCCCCCCCACCCCCGCAATCCCCCCCACCCGCGCCCTCCCCACCTAACTAACAAAACTAATCACCCCTCCACAGATATCGAACACCATCCAATTTCCTTACTTCAATCCAAAATTCACAGACACCCCCCGATATCATCAGCCCCACTCCACCATACCCCCTCGACACCAACAACTAAACCCCACAAGGTCTCCATCAATCCTAGTTTCCACTCTACCCCCAGCCCTATATAACACTATCCACCCCAATCCCCATAACTACAGGAATGGGACCCCCCTGCAATAATATACACTTTCCTCCCCCCTCCCCCCTAATCCCCCCCCCCCCCTATTCCCCCAATATCCCACTCGCCAATTTTCGCACCCATTCAGCCCCAGTTTTGAAAAGCCCCCCACCACTAACCCCCCCTGAAATACCCCCCCAGCACCTCACCCCCACTCCCCCACCCCCCCCCCCCCCCCCCCATTAGTCCACGCCCCACCTATACCCCCTCTAGATACAACCTCACACCAACCACCCGGTAAAAACCAACAATCGTTACCGGAGATAGAAAGGTATATTATTTTATATCTGGTATGATTGTTACTGCCCTAAGTATTGTTTGGTTCTACACAACTCAAGGCTCAGTGCTTTTTGCATTGCCTTTTTCTGCCACCCACTCCGCTTATTGTGCCCACTTCCAGCCCCCTACCCACGTTCCTCTATGTCCATATTGCATATAACTACATCCAGCTACCCACCACCACCCCCCAAAACCCCAGAGCCCTAAACGACCCCAATCACAACCAACCAACACAAAACCAAAAGAAAAATAAAACAAACACCCGAAATAACACCCCACAACACCAAAGAATACAAACAAGAATAGAACGCAATCGAACACCACCCCTCCCCCCCCTCCCCCACCCCTCCACTCCGTCCCCTAAATATGCCACAACCGCACCAACAGTCTCGTGTGCCAACCCACTCCCACACCGGACACCCCCCAACATCCTAAACGAAATTTAATCACACCCCCTACAGGGTCTGACGGCCCACAGCCCCCGGACCCTAGCGCTCAGCCATAGAGGCTGAGTCATCGAGCTCCACTCCAACCACGCCCCTTCAAACCCCACCCCCCACCATGCCACCACCCCGCCCTCGCGCTGCGATCATGCACGCCCCGCGAGGTTGAGGCTTTCGATTTCCCCATAGCTGTATACACGCTCGATCCCATCACTGTCGCCTATCGAGGTTTTTAACCCTTCCCCCCCCTCATATACCTTCTCGTCACTCAAGCCCCTGAATTTACTTTATTGTTATTGCCACTTTAGACTTTACAACAGATACAAGCAACCCATTCGTGATTGCAATCCGGGATTAACCACACTTATAACACGACACTCGCAACATGCCGCCCTTTGTCTACCTCGTGTCCTTCCCACAAATGCATGAGCCCACTCGCGCCCACCCCAGTGTGACACCGACAGCCACTCATAATATGAACGAGCAACCATCCCAACATGGCCCCGATTTTATTACCCCTCACGCTGCCTCCGGACTGTAGCTGTCAACTGTCTGAAAAGCCTACCAAACAATGCGATTAGCCGTACCACCCAGGAACGCCTGGGTAGCATAGGTGTGCCTGAACCCCCCGGACCAAAGAGATCGCGCGCCCCTTTTCGCATATTCGCTGGAGCCCTACCTTCCCCCACCCACACCCCCCCGACCCCCCCTACCCCCGACATAAGCTACCTTAATACCACACACATACCAAATAGACACATGAAAACCACACGAGAAACCAACCCATATGTATATGATGGACGTTATCCCACAGTCCCACCACGACCATACCCAACCCCACCCCCCCCACTTCAAGCCACACACTTTAAAAACGGTTATGGGCCACCCGTAAGGACCACACCACCCAGAAATTACCATCACACCCATATGCACACTTTTCTCCCAAAATATTACGCCCCCCCCCCCAAAATGTGCCCCTCCGCCCTAATAACCATCCACTTCTTAACTACATAACTCGACAAAAACTGAATCCTTACCCACAGTTTATTAGGCTGGCACCGACCCCGCCAGCTCCCAACATCTTTTAATCGGAGCCACAGGCCTTGGCCTATATTTAACTCCAGTGTGCATGTCTAAAAAATTATACCCTTAGTCATTTATCTCCACACCTCGCGCATCAAACTCCAGCAACTGATAACTCTTCATCACTTCCTAAGTAACACCAGCTTACTTCATCAATCATCTCTTGAAAAGTTTGTAGCAAACTTCATTCATTATTCAACCAGAAGTTCGATTTTCAAACATCACTACCAACTGGGCAGGCCATCTTTAGACAAAGGATACCTTCATCTCTAGCATATCAATACTAACATGCCTCCATAGTTAGACATATGAACTTCACCACTTAATCATAATGTCTCCAATGAATATCTTTTGCTGTAGTGGTAAGCTCCAAAGGCATCTTCATTGAGAGGTAGATCAACATAGTACTGGAGGATCACTCCATAAATACCAATCATAAGCATCTTCAGTGCCCTATTTGTTTCCATATTTCTGCATAACCAACCTGTATAGTTCAATAAGATCCTCTCTTGTGAAGTCTTTAAGCATAGCTCCAAAGCTCATATAAACTGTATCAACTCTATTTGCTCTTATTATCTGATAAATGCTTCTTTCACCTTGTTGAAATATCTTCCTCAATTTGCCATAATAAATAATTGGATTTTGTATCCAAAGGATAGGATTCATAGCTTCTACAGATTCTTTCTTCATCAGTCATTGAAATCTCCTTGTGGACTCTTTGTCAACATTTATACCCTGCCTAGCCCTATTTGCTTTTTTTTTTCCTTGTTCCTTATTACGCACCCCGGCTCTTCTCTTTTAACTTCAGTAACTTTTTTCTTCAACGGAACATCTTTATCATCAATGCATTGTTTCTTTTCCGTTCTTTGAAATCTTTTGGTTCTGAAGGCTCTTCCATATCTTTTCAAGCTGTCCTTTGTAGCTTTAAAATGTTCATAGGAAACAAAAGATTCAAACATGTTTTGACCAACTTATCAAACTCTATTTTTCTTCTTAAAACCTCAACTTCAATAAACTGTGTTAGCTTCGCATGTCCCCTGATTCTTCAAATGAATTCATCATGTAGTTCCTCACATTGATTGGGTCCCAGGCTTACTTCATCTTGCTTTAGCTCTTTCTTCCTAACAAAGAACTTCTTTCTCCTGATTTACTAACCTCTACCATATTCCTTTGCAAAGTCTTCTTCAGGCAACTCTTTTCCCCTAGCACATTCTTTGTCAATTCTACATTAAGCTTCAAGCTATAGCTCTAATTGGCATCACCAATCTTCTTCTGTGAAGTGTTGAGCTTCAAATTGAAAGCTTGAGCTTTTCTTTGCTTATGTTGCTTCAGTTAGTTCTTCTTCATCTTCTGCCAATCTTTTAGCTAAGAGTGCATCCAAATGAACTTTGTTTAGGCAGTCTTCTTTCTTTCTTCTTCTAGAGTTTGCAGATCTTATGGGCTTCTGCAAGGCCAGCTTCTTCTATGTTTAATATGATTCTTATAGGATTCCCTGGTAGGCATGGACATCCTCTTTCAAAAACCAATTTGAGCCTTTCCTTACTTCCTCCCTTTGACTTCTAGTCAGAACTAACTGCGTCCACTACCAGTACTAACACCTAAGCCAGTACTAAAGGTCTACTACCCCGTAGTAACTCCTATAAGCCAATAACTAACTGGTCCACTAACCCAGTACTAAGTCCTTTTCCCCTTGGACTCTTTTCTCCTCTTGTATCTTTTTAACTACCCTTATCAAGACTGACTTTGATTTCCTGAGAAGCAACCTTTGGACAAAATTTTAGCTGCTTCCAAGGTTGTAGGCTAATTTTACTTCTTCCCTGCGGAGCCACTCCAGAAGGTTTAGTAGGAGTAACAAAATCATCCATTTGAACCAAAATTAACTTTTCTCACAACTTCAGTCATGCGTCTAATCCTTCATGCAATCTAATATAACCTGAAAACCGTTAAGCCACGACACAAAATTATACTACAAAACTATTTGAAAACACTATGTTTCTAGATCTTGTATATTTTAATAACTACTAAAAATAAGATAATCCTTTCAAAATTAATTCTAACTAACTAGTATTTACAATGTTACAAACTATACAGATAAATCCCCCTTAAATGTAGCTAAGGATCTAAATATACCAATAAGAACCACTAAGAAGCTTAAACCTTGGTCCATCAAAAGCTTTGGTTAATAATCAGCTTACATTGAAGTAGTGTGCAAAATTTCTCCACCCTAATGAGCTTCTTCTCATAAGAATCTCTTATAAAGTGGTGTCTGATCACTATGTGCTTTGTCTTGGAGTGATACACTAGATTCTTCACAATGCAGAGGTGATCCATGTTACCAGTCATGTGCCCTGAGCATCCACTATCAAATATACCTTTGTCCTCCATGTTCTTGAGTGGATGATCCTGTACATGAAAAAGAGAAATTAGTTTCTCTTAGGACCCAGGTCTATTTCAGGCTTGGGTTGCCTTGGTGGTCCTTACACCTTTATAGTTCTAACAAAGTTGGATCCACTATTATAATTGGAGTTTGGTCTTGTTCCCCTCCAATTATAACCTGCTGAGGTCTTAACAGCAGTGATCCAATTTCCCTTTACAACATGAGAATAGGTCATTCTTGCTGTATTTCTAACAATAGGTCTTCTCACAGGTGAAATGTGTTATTTGAAAAATGACTCTTTTTTGATTAAACTTAACTCACTTGGGGTCTTACAATACATAAAACTGTTTGAGTTATGGGTAAGACTGTATGTTTAGATCTACCACAATATTAACAATAGTCCCCCTGAAGTATACAATATTGCCTAAAAGAAATTAACATTAGACTTGACAGAATTAACATTTACCTTACCAGTATTAACATTAGACCTAACAACATTAAATGTTTAACTGGTCTAATGGAACCAAGTGATTAAGCATGATTCACCCAGTATTGCCTGGGTTATCCATACTGGCTTTGCCACCCCATTACCAATATTCAAAACCCTTTGTTTCTTAAGCTCAGGAAACAAGGTTATCTTAAGAGTCCTACGCATTATCCTTGTGATATTGCCAGAACATCTGAGTGATACGAAGGTATTCAGTATGAAGTTGGAAATCCTGCTAGAGCCTACATCAAACAAGCTCTAGGTAGGTGACTTGTATGATTCTACAAGAATCAAACTTGTGTCAACTGGAAAGAAACGATGGTGCTATTCTACGTGAATCAAACTTGTTCCAGCATAAGAATTGACGGTTATTGAACATTTGACAACCAATCAAAACTATCGAAGTGTTACAAAATATTTTCATAATTAACACTTAGACTGATTTTTCAAATCAATTTTCTCTTTATTGCTAACTGTTTCATTACAGGATCATTTAAAGATGGAGATGGAGATACCCAGTTCCAGTAATGTCAAGTTAATAACCGAATGCTCAGACACGACCTACACTTGTTATGAAGTTATGAAAGATCTCATAAAGGTGTCAAAGCTTCCGCAAACTCTGATATCATATTCTTCTTCACAAGTGCACAAGATGGCAATAGATTACTAGATGATGAGAGATTAAGTTTGGCTGATGATCTCAAGAAAGCTCATGATCACAATCAAAACAAGTCAAAGTGAACAAGCTCAATTGTTATCAAAAGATCACTACAACAATGTACTAGATGTAACATGAAGAATCAAGAGACTGCAAGCTGTAAGAGCTTAAGTCTAGTGTTTTCAAGGGTGACCTCCCTTAGGGGGAGATTGTTAGATATGAGTAAAAGACTCGGTCACCCCGTTTATTTATTGTTTATAATAGTTCGTAGTTTAATAGTTAATCGTATGTCTTTCGGTTTTATACCGGGTACGAATACCCGGTATTTTGTAAGAACTATATAAGCCTCTTCCAACTTTGGAAGAGGCAAGCTAGTCAAATCTTTTACACTTCAAAACACATACACTCTCTCTCTCTAGAATCTCTCTCTTGTGTTTCTCTTACTAGAAACTAGCTAAACCACTCGAATCATCACCCGTGTTATGAATTAAACAATCCTACAAGTTCTGATTCTGCTCTTTCGTTCCAGCTCCTTGATCTTGATAAAACGAGTCTCTTTTCTTTCCATCATTTGTCCCCTTGGATGTGCATTCCCTAGCAAAATGACTAGTGTTGTGACATTTGAAACATTTAAGCTTCTTTTCGTCAAAACTAACAGGTTTGTTTCCATCAATTCAAACTCTCCTTCCAGTCTTCTTGTAAAACTTCTTCATTCGAATAGCAATCATTGCTATCTGCCAGTTTATGTCCATCTCTTCAATGTCTACATCATCAATCTGTTCTAGGTCTTCATGAAGCAAGTCCAAATCTTCTGATTGTTTGGCAAAAAGTGAATAAATAACCTCATCAGCAAAACCAGCAGGAACTTCTTATTCTGGAATATTATTTAAAGAAGTAGAAGGAGTGTAAGTACTGTAGGGACCAGTATGACCAGACTTAACCTTGTTATTGCTGCTCTTGCTGTGTGAAACAAAAGCAACATTTTGAGCACTTGCAGATGATTTTGAGGTACTTGTGAGTTCTTGCTCAAAAACCCTAAGGTTATTATACAAGTCATCAATGGACAAAGTGTCAACATCTGGTTTGGTTCTCATTGTCATTGCCAGATTTGACCAAGCTGGGGGCAAAGATCTGAGAAACTTGTGATTTGCATCCTCAGTTGATACTTCAGCACCATGGGCTTCCAACTGTGAGAGTAGTTGTTGGAACCTGTCATATCCCTTTTCTAACCCTTCTGAACTTGATATAGTAAATGCTTCAAACTGTTGTTTTAAAACAGCTTTCTGCATCTTCTTTGAATTTGCATTACCACCAAACCTAGTCCTTATGCTTCCCAAATTTCTTTTTCATCGTCCCATTACATGGAAATCTACTCGAGATGTACCTTGGGAATTGCCATAAGTAAGATGGTTCTATCCTTCCTTTCCTTTTCAACAGCATTAATTTCTGCAGCAGATACAGGTGGAAGTATTCTAACAACACCATCTTTTATCCAGTTAGATTCTATTCTTTTGAATTTCCATTTCTGGATTACTTCCAAACATCATTATACAATAATTTAAGGTAATGCTCCAATTCTATACCCAATATCATAACTCCTCCTTCTTCATAAAAAGAATTGTGAGTTTGATATTTTGAGATAATGGTTTGGTAGGAGAATAAGTTGTTGTTGTTGTTGTTTTGATTTTAATAGTTTGCAGACCATTTTCTGATGCGCATCTTCATGGTATGATGCTTCATTATCACTAAGATGTTGAGAGAAATCATCATTAACATGTTGAGACATTTTTCTAGATCTAGAAGTGATTATTTGTGTTTTTTGTGATTCTTCTTACTCAGAGTCCTTCTAGAGGCTCTGATAACTTGTAGGTCCAAAGTCTTGGATCTGCTTATCTTTCAACTTTTTAGGACACTAGCAACTTGAATAAATCCAAATCAACTATATGAGAGACAATGACTATGAATACTATGTGCTAATGCGGAATCTTAACACAAGTACTAAGAAGAACATAATGTAAAACTTTGCTATTTTCTATTAATTTCTATTAGGGTTCAATTTCAATCTCATACTAAACATTGTGCTGTATGGTTCCTTTTATACACCAAGGAAACCCTAATGGGCTTTACAAACGTGTAAAAGGATAATGCATATCCTTTCCTAAGATATCTCCTAAGATATCTCTAAGATAACTATTATCACTATTCTGTTACATAAACAGACTTCACTAGACAAGGCCAATACTAACTAAAGCACTGCCAGACTTAACTTAGTAATGGCAGACTTAACTATGTCTACCAGACTCAATTCTATAACTACCAGACTTAAGTCTGTTTATAATAATTCCTAACACGGTTGATACAGCAGGTTCTGGAGCTGCTACTTCATCAATTGGAGCAACGACTTCAAGGGCTGGGTAATCAACACTAGGTGGAGGATTGAGCGTCGAATAACGGTTGAAACAACATATCCCAGTCAGTTCTCGAAGGTGGTACAAACGGTGTTGAAGGAGGAAGGTTTGGCACGAGTTCTGAACTGATTGTTGCAGGAGTCATTTCATGAAGTGCGGGTCCTGAACTGCGGTGTTCAGAAGCCATCACAATCAGCTCATCAAAATCTACATGAATTATCTCAATGATTCGTCTGGTACGTCAGTTGTAAATTCAAAATGCTTTCTTCGTGGGTGCATAACCAATGAAAATACCAATATCAGCCTTTGGTTGTAACTTGCCCAAATTCTCACTATCATTCGTTGGATAGCAGAGTGCACCAAATACATGGAAGAAAGATAAGTCGGGAAGTTTGTCATGTAAAAGCTCATATGGTGTTTTGTCGTGACGAAGGCGTATGATGGAACGATTTTGGGTGTAACATGCGGTAGCCACTGCTTCAGCCCATAGAAATAACAGAGCTTTTGCATAAATCAACATTGTGCGAGCAGCTTCAATTAGCGTACGATTCCGTCTTTCAACGACACTATTTTGTTGTGGAGAGCGAGATACAAATGTTTTGTGAGAGACACCAACCTTCTTATAATATTCACACAATGTTTGATTAACAAATTCAGTTTCATTATCTGTTCTGATGTGTCGAACAGGTACTTTCAGCCGCAGTTGGATCATCTTAAGAAACTTGATTATGAAATCTAGAGCTTCATCTTTTGACCTTAAGAACTTAACCCATGTGAATCGTGAGTAATCATCGACAATGACAAGGATGTACTTCTTTCCATTAACACTTGCGACACGCATTGGTCCACAAAGATCCATGTGTAACAGATAGAGTTTTTCTTGATTGGTGTCTTCAGATTTAGGTTTGTGGGGTTTCTTCTTGCTCTTACCCATTGCACATGCAGAACACAGATGGTCCTTTTCAAATTTAAGCTTAGGGAGACCTCGAACAAGACCATGTCTAGCTAAATGGTTGATTGCACCAAAGTTTAGATGAGACAAACGTCGGTGCCATAGCCAGGACTTAGTCTTTGAGGCCTTTGACAAGAGACATATGGGAGAGGACGCCATCATGTCTCCAAGAGACAGAGTATACAGATTGTTTCCTCGAGATCCAGTCAATAAATCAACACCTTCTAAATTACGAATGAAGCAGGTGTGTTGACGAAAAGCAACCTCAAGGTTCGAATCATAAAACTGCCCAACGGAGAATAGAAGTCCAAATACCAGAGGACAATTTGGATGACCTGCATTCATTAAGTGAGGAAGATGGAACATCAGAAATTGTGGATCCCCAAGATTTACTGGGTTTCTTATTATTAGTAGATACAGATTGAAGAACCTTAGATTTGCTAACAGGAACATTAGTTTTAGAGTTCCTAGGTTTCCATGAATAGACCAATGTTACAGCAGGATTAGATGTTTCATTATCTAGATCAACTGGTTTTCTAAGGGGCGCTTCAGTAGTAGTGGTAATCCTAGTTAAAGGGCACGCATTTCCTACGATAGTGAAGGTCCGACCAGTAGGTCTCCAAATATATCCAATAGTTGTAAACATCTTTCCTGTTGGTTTCCAAACTTTTCTCTTTGTTTGTTTCTTAGCAGATTTAGATTTTGCACGAGCATTCACATTATTGATATAATCAAGAACACACAAATCATGATTATCAAAAAGCATGCAACCATTACACTTAACACATTTAAGTTCAGAATTAGCATTAAGCTTAGAATGCTTCACATGAGCAGTTCCTTTAGGTGCAACAACATTATCTTTATTTTTCAAACTAGATTTAACTTTCCTAGGGTGGGCTTCTACTTTATTCTTTTGAGTACTACTTGGTGTTTGCCGAATATTATCTTTCTTTGTATAGCCCGAAGGCTGTGATCCGCTAGTACTAGTAGATGGTTTTACTCCTGTAGAAGACAACATAGGTTTGTTAGAAGCTAGGTTTGATGTAGAGGTCCTTTTTGGGATTGTGTTTCTTGATGATGTGATGGCCTTAGTGAATCTAACCTTTTTGTTTTTGTTCATTAGAGTCACAGCCACTAATTGTTCTCAAAAATTGTTGAGACTAGGGCAGGCTTTACTGATTTTTGTAAGCAACTCCTGAATTAGTTTAGTATACTTACAGGCAGATTCTAGGGTTGGGTCTAGGGGATAATTTGCTTTAATATGATCGACTAGATCCCTAAGAACTGCAGCTTCTTCCTGGGTGTGCTTAATATAGGCAGAGTGAGCTGACCTTTTGTTCAACAATTTAGGGGTTATTGGTTTCGTATTAATCTCTTTATTAGCTAAATCTTTTTGTTTGAGTTTCCTCAATTCATCCTTGAGAGTTGTAATTACCAAAACTTTTTCCTGAAGACAAGCATTTAAATCAGAAATTTCCACAGACTTTAGATTGACTTGATTAGTTAAGTCAGCACATTGTTCTTTTGATCGAACACGTGCTGGTTTAATCGAGTCATAAAGTTGCTTATAGGTCTGTTTCAAATGCTCATTCTCAGCAATAAGCTTTGTCACCCTATGATCCAATTCAATATTTATGGTTTCAATCTCTTCTAAGTCCTGTTTGATCTTATCCTTATCCATATTTCCACTGAGAGATTTAATTCTCTCTTTCAACTTCTTTATGACCATGTCTTTCTCTTGGGACTGAGCTTTCAATTCATTTAATTCAAACAATTGATCAAAACTTGGAGCACTTTGATTTGAAATAGAATTGTCCCTTTGAAAAATTTCCTGATTAAGTTGAGTATCAACTTCTAACGAAATGCAATGTTTTTCAAGAGTGGTAAACCTTTTGAACAGTTTATCGTAAATCTCTTTTTCAACAAAATCCTTTTGAAGCTCAGTCTCAAGTTTGAGACACTTTTCACATTCATGCACATTCACAGAGGCAAAATCCATAGAGGAATTTACAATCAAGTTCACAATATCTTTGCTCATCACTTGTTCCAAGAGTCGTTCATTTTCGTTCAAAGCTTGATTCATTTTAACTTCAAATGTTTTTGACTCTACACGATGTTGTTCCACAGCCTGTTCCATTTGATAGAAGACATTTTGGACTTCAGCAAGTTCATCAACCAATTGTTGGTTGAATGTACTAAATAAGTCCTTCAGAGCTTTTACAAATGGAATTATTTCATCCCTAAAACAAGCTTTTGTATGTTCGAAACCCCACGTGCCCTCAGTGATAGCTGTGGGCGTGGTTCTTTCTTTGACTACCACATCAAAGTTAGCAAGATGGTATTTAAGTTTCTTCAAACTCGTATTAACCATGCTGACTTTTGGAAGTTCTTTAGGAACCTCAACATTGGTGGGTCTATCAGAAAGATCGGGTTCTGAGGAACTCACAGAGTTATGCGACCAAAAGGCTTGTTCAGCAGATAATTCAGTTTGTGGAACAAACCGTGTTTCAAAATCTTTATAAAGTTTATTAAGAGCAGCATAATCGATTGGTGTGGTATCAATTTGTTTTATCTTTTCTTGCATCATATTATCCTTATGTTTTAAAAGCATTTTTGAACGACTCTCTTCAGCAAGTGTTAAGGTCTCTTCTGAGTCAGGGATCACAATAGGATTGGTTTTCTGAATTATATCACCAACATATAGCATAGGTTCCAACTGCTGAGCTTTCTTCAGATAGAAAGGATTTTGAAAACCTAGAGCTTGTTTAGTGGTATTATCATAGAAAAACTGAGGTTTCGTCAACATGTGAACAGTTTGTGCAGATTGATCTCTTTTAAAAACGATATTATCTAGGTGTTTGATCTGCTTTTCTAAGGCTATTTCCCTATCAAGGTTTCTAGATTCTTCTTTCTTAAAATCATTTTTGAGAAGTGTAACCGTTTGCAATAAAGATTCCTTTTCTTTTAAATGTTCTGAAAGAGTTCGTTTAAGATGATCAATCTCTACAGACTGTGCACATGAATCTGAAACGTTATCTTGACTCTTTAAATCAACGTTTTGTCCTTCTTTCAACACTTTGACTTGTTCCTTATATCTTTCAAGCTCAGCAGTTAAAGTATCATTGACACTTTTATTTTCCAGATTCGTCTTGGTACAATGAACTACTTGGGTTTTTAGTTGTTCAATCACAGATAATATCAAATCATCTTGTTGTGCAGAAGAGTTAGAATTTTGAACAGCTACCTGTTGTGATTCAATCAGATACTGAGAATAAGGAATGATATTGCTATCACTGGTTATTTCAGTCTCTGAATGGTTCACAACATTTGACTGTTCAGAAGACGGCATAGCCTGCACAACTTGATTAGTCATATCATTATTCACATTATCATGATTGTGTACCTCAGAAAGAGCGTCTGAACCATAGTGAGATAAATTCGCCATGAGAGCAACTTTGGCAGTGTTAAGTTCATCACAATCAGAGTCATATGCATCCAAATCATCAGCTTGATAAGCAGCATTGTGAGTTATGACAGTCTGTGTGGCTTGACCTTCTGGAATTCCTGGATCTGCCAAAAATGCGAGTTCCTCCTCATGTAAAATTTGACCACTTGCTTGAGCTTGAACCAACAACACTTTATCCTTAAACCACGAATCATCCCTTTTCCTCTTTGGTTTGGTGCACTGTTTGGACATGTGGCCTTCCCCTTTGCAGTTGTAGCAAATAACCGTTCTTTGTTTTCCAGAATTGTTTCCACTTGCTCCCGGAGTATAAGTCCTTGAAGTACCCGCAGCTACAGAAGTTTGTCTCCCCTGAATTGGTTGTAATGTTACTCTTCCATTATTAATGGTAGCTTGTTGCCTAGGGTTTGACGAGTTTCTCAGCTGGTTATTGGTAGTGGGATAACGGGAAGTGACGACAGCAGTCAAAAACGACATCATGTGATTGATGGCATCAATGGGATCATCACCTTTCTGGAACACTGGAACAATTAAACCTGATTCTTGTTGGGAAAATTCAGATTGTTGATCAACTGAGGGAGGATATTCCAATTGAGGTATAGATGATGATGGAGAATACAAAGTTTCCAAACAATCATTTGAGGGCACACTAGGGTTTTCTGTATCTGTTTCTTGAATAATTGATAGTAGAATGATGAAAATGATGGTGGAATATGATTGAAATGTTGTAATTTATGTTATTCCACTTATTTTAAGAGTTGTTTGAGTTTACAATGGATAAAAATCAAGAACCGGGTGAATGGTTTAGAAACTTGCTCTGTTTTAGGGTTAGGATTTTTGAATTAGGGTTTTTGAGTGCAAAAAGTGTATGAAAAGCTTATTGAATAGAATATTTAGGGTCTTTACATTGTTGAATGAGTGTAGTATGTGTAACATAAGTGGTGGTGAAGAAATTAGAATGAAAACAGAGGTAAAACGGCTATTTTAGAGATCATGCTTAATGATTTGAATATTGAACCTTTAAAGACTTGTACTTTGATTTAAAGAGATTTTATATTTCAAATGAGATGTTATATTACTTGTACATATGATTTAGTATCTTGTGCATTCACTTTAGGGGTTAACCCTTCCATGAGATTAGGGTTTAGAGGCATATGATAATGATTTAAAGCTCGTTTTGAGATAATATTGCCAATGGCATATTATATGAGTAATGTACCTTGTAATAATGATATTATGATATTGACTTGCCATGTTATGATGTTTGCTTGACATATATGATAATAGGATTGCCATATGTAGGTTGTCCGAGTCCGTTAACTTAAGTTATGCAGGATATATTGCATATTGAGATATTGGCAAAGTAATGTAATGTGAAAATTTTCCCTGAAAAAGGTGAGTTCATATATAATTGATAGTTTGTACATCATCTAACTTGATAGATGGATATTTACATTTATGAAAATTTGCAAGGTTGTTTAGTATCACCCGTTTCGGAAGAAATCTCGCCTGAGATTTAATTGAACTTGAAGTGATGATTTGAAAATAGATGAGGATATTTGGCACGAATTTCGTCTTCACATTCCCATGTAAACTCTCATGGCCTCTTTTAGAGTTCCATCGTACTTTGATTATAGGAATAAGAACTTTGCTTGAGTTTGCTTGATCTACAGTCCATAACTTCCACTGGTTTCTTCTACAAAGTGAGCTTGTCGTAGACGTTAATGTTTCTTTTATTGGAATAATAAGAGATTCGTCGAGGATAAGCTTTCTTGAGAGTTCGAATGTGGAAAGTATTGTGGATGCTAAGGACTCTTCAAGGAAGCTCTTAGTTTGTATGCCACTGGGGGGCCATTTGTTCAAGATTTTGAATGGCCCAATGTATCGGGGATTTAGCTTTCCTCGTTTTCTGAATCAAAAGTTCCTTATGGGGTGATACTTTTAAACATTACTACGATAGCCAAACTTGTAATTCTAAAGGCTTTCGCCTTACTTGGGGTAATCTTTGTCGTCCTCTTACAGCTTGCAAGTGTTGATGAATTTGTACGATCTTTTCAGTGGTTTCTTGAATTATTTCTGGTCCCGTAAGTTGAGAATCTCTAACTTCGGCTGGCAAAAGGAGATCTACACTTTGTCCAATAAAGTGCTCAATCGGTGCTGCCTTGATACTGGCAATATAATGTTATTGTAGGAAAAATTTACCAATGGTAATGTTTTCACATCCTTTCCCAAAATCTATAACACAAGCTCGTAGCATGTCTTCGAGTGTTTGGATGGTTCTTTCACTTTGTCCATCGGTTTCAGGATGATATGTTGTACTCATGTCTAGTTGAGTACCCAAAGCATTTTGCAATGATTTCCAGAATCTGGATGTGTGAATGACTGTCACGATCCGAGATGATAGAGATTGGTACGCCATGTCGAGAGACTATTTCTTTGATGTATAACCTTGTAAGAGTTTCCATACTATCAGTCGCTCGAATGGGAATGAAATGTGCTGATTTGGTAAGACGATCGACAATGACCCAGATGGCATCCATGTTTGGTGAGTTTTGGGTAGCTTATTGTAACAAAAAGCCATTGTTATCCTATCCCATTTCCACTTAGGAATTTCTGGTTGTACAAATAAGCTGGTGGCTGTTGAACATCTGACTTAACTCTTAGGAACTTGTCCAAACACTTGCTAACATCTTTAGCGAATGATTTGCCTTTCATGTTAGGCCACCAAGAAGTTTCTTTAAATTCTGGTACATTTTATTAGATACAGGGTGTATAGAAATATTTTGATTTATGAGACTCATGCAAGATTAAGTCTCTAAACTAGCCAAAAGTGGTTACAGCTTCGGTTTTTGATTACAACGAGTTCCATCAGGACGTATTTCAAATGTGTTGTCCAATTCCTCGTAGTGTTCTTGTTTTGACATTTTCTTCTTTGAGGGCTTCATTTTGGGCTTCGAGGATTTGAGATGGTAATTTTGGATGAACGGTTAAGATTAATGCTCTGACTCGGAGAGGTTTTATTCGTTTCTTTCTGCTTAAGGCATCTGCTACAACATTTGCCTTTTCGAGATGATAGTAAATCTTATAATCATAATCTGCGAGTAGTTCTAACCATCGGCGTTGCCTCATATTCAATTCTTTTTGACGAAGAATATGTTGTAGGCTCATGTGATCAGTGAAAACTATACACCTTGTACCGTATAGATAGTGTCTCCAGATTTTAAGAGCGAATATTACTGCTCTTAATTCGAGATCATGAGTAGTATAGTTTTCTTCATGAGGTTTGAGTTGTCGAGATGCATAAGCAATGACTTTTTCTCGTTGCATTAGTACAGCTCCTAACCCTTGAAGAGATGCATCACAGTAAACGACAAAATTATCGTTTCCTTCTGGTAATGCTAAGATTGGTGCTTCACAGAGTTTTTGTTTAAGGAGTTGAAAAGCTGATTCTTGTTCTTCGCCCCAGATATAACTCTTGTTTTTCTGGGTTAATTTAGTCAAAGGCTTTGCAATCTTTGAAAAACCTTCGATAAATCTTCGATAATAGCCGGCGAGTCCTAAGAATTGACGTACTTCTGTGGGTGTAGTGGGAGATGTCCAATTCTTAACAGCTTCAATCTTGGCAGGGTCAACATGAAGTCCTTGACTATCGATGAGATGACCAAGAAATTGCACGATATGAATCCAGAAATCACATTTAGAGAACTTGGCATACAATTTCTCTTTTCGGAGTAATTCCAAGATAATTCTGAGATGATTTGCATGTTCTTCTTCGTTACGAGAATAGATAAGAATATCATCGATAAACACTATTACGAATTTATCCAGATATGGTTTACATACACGATTCATGAGATCCATGAATACAGCAGGTGCATTTGTTAAACCAAATGGCATGACTTGAAATTCATAGTGTCCGTATCTTGTTCTGAAAGCAGTCTTAGGAATATCTTCTTCCCTTACTCTCAGTTGATGATAACCTGATCTTAAGTCGATTTTTGAATAAACGCTTGAACCTTGAAGTTGATCGAATAAGTCATCGATCCTTGGTAATGGATATGATTCTTTATGGTAAGATTTATTTCAACTCGTCGGTAATCGATAACACATTCAAAAAGATCCATCCTTTTTTAACAATAAGACAGAGCTCCGCCAATGCGAAGTACATGGTCGAATGAAACCTCGGTCGGTATAGTTCTTGGAAGTTGTAGATAACCCTTCATTCTGAAGAGCCAATCTATAAGGTGTTCGAGCTACAGGTGCTGCTCCAGGGATTAAGTCGATTTGGAATTCTACTTGGCGAACGGGAGGGAGACCAGGTAGATCTTCAGGAAAAACATCTGGGAATTCTTTGACTACGGGAATGTCTTTTAGTTTCTTCTCGTCTGATTTCTTCTCCATTACTTGAATCATGAAACTTGACACCTCGAGGATATATACCTTTCGTTTTTATACAGGATATGAGATTTAGTCGAGTTTTACTTTGATCACCTCGCAATGATTAAGTTTTTCAACCGTTGATAGGAATGTAAACGACTTTTTCGTCATAGATAATTTTGGCATGATACTTGGATAACCAGTCCATACCGAATACAACGTCGAAACTACCAAGCTTAATTGGCACGATATCGATATCGAACGGTTTGATTTAGCAGGGTAAAAGTGCTGCCTTTATCAACAGTGTTGTGCTACTAAGTTCCGTCAGCCATTCGACATCGTAATTGTAAATCTATTGTAATAGACAATATTAGCTAAGGCAAAGATAAGGATATAAAGCTTCTATCAGCTCCGGAATCAAACAATACTTTGACTAAATGTTGATTTAATAGAAACATACCCGTAACTATGTTTCGGGTCTTGTTGAGGCATTCAATCTTTCAGCAAGTAGGCCTTCCTTGGGCATTGATTTGTCTTGCGCACTGATTTGTAGTAAATGCCCTTATTCACCTACAGATTCAGGAGATTCTTGCTCAAATGGCCCACCTGTTGCAAATAATACATTTACCAGTACAAGGTCCAGTAATATGGAAAGTAATTGCACCTTTTACACAGAGGGAGATCTCCGGCATACCTACCGTTTTCTGATGAAGTAACAGCATAGGCTCTACCAGCTTCTTGCCTTCGGTCCTGTTGTCGATGATTGTTGTAACGATTGTTGGTATTGCGGTAGTTGTTGTTGCTGCGGGAGCTGTTGTTGAAAGTTCTTCTGTCGTCAAACTTTCTTTTATTGTCACTCGATACTTGCATTGGAGCATGCTTAGTTACTTGATCCATTAGCCTTTGGGCTATGTTGATGGCTTCCTCTAAAGTTTGAGGTTTAGAAGCAGTAACATTTCCTTCAATGCTTCGAGGTAGACCTCCGATAAAAGCTTCCAAGAGTTTATCGTTGTTTGGCACCATGTTTGGACATAGAACCGTTAATTCTTGAAATCTTCTAACATAAGGTTTAAGATCATTTCCCTTTGCACTCAAATTGTAAAGTTCTTCTTCCATCTTTCTGATTTTAGTCCGGGGACAATACTTGTTCGTCAGAAGCCTTTTTAACTCAGTCCAGGTGGTTCGATTAGCTTGCTCTATTCCCATGGGCTGGGCATATGCATTCCACCAGGATAAGGCATCGTCAGTTAAAGTACCAGTAGCAAAAGTTACTTTATTTTCTTCAGCACACCTGCTACGAGAGAATACTGATTCGGTTCATTCAAACCAGCGAATAAGGCCTACTGCTCCTTCCGTACCATTAAAGTAGAAAGGTTGACAGCTAATGAACTCTTTGTAGTTTCCCGTTTTCACTACAGGAATTCCAGTAGGACCAGTGTTCCTGTCAGGATTACTAGCATTTGCCATTGTCGCAGCTTGAGCTTCTAGAGCCGAGGTGACACTATCAGCAACTAACTTTCTAATGGCATCTTGAGTCATAGCCGGTGCTTCCGTTGTTGATGCTCTTTTTGGAGGCATTCTATCAACAAAAGATAACACATAATAAGTATAATGCTTGTTTTTGAAATACTTAAAGAATAGTGCTTCATTTAAGCATAATGGTGATATCTAAAGGTTATGGTATGATGATGAATGTACGATGGATGAATGAATGATGAATAAATGATAGATAAATGATGAGATGCAATAAAGCAGGAAAAACAACAAGGTATGAAACGGGATTGCCTTTGTATTAGAACAACTTGCCTTTTTACTGTACATAGTCAAGATTTGACAAGTGTTTTTATTTATACCACACATCCCGTGGCTAGGTTAAAGCTAAAGACTGAAACTTAAACTAGAAACTAGAAACTAGATGATCACTGAATGCGGTTCTGGAGTTCGATGATAGAGTTCATGAGTTTTTCTATATCTTCTTGGTGACGAGTTTCCATATCATTGATGACTTCTGCCAATTCAGCAATTCTGTAGCGAGTGATAAGTGTAGAATACACATATCTATTTTTACCTAAAATAACCCAATTAAACCTAAAACAGACCAAAAATAGCAAAATTATGCTTGTATTTGTGTTTTGTGTATGCAGGTACGGATAAGTCAAAAATCACAAGAAAACAGTCAAAAACAAAGGGCTTATGGAAATTAAAGGGCTAGATGGTCAATTAAGGAGCTCATAAATGCAAGACAAGGGTCAACTCAGTTTTTCCAAGAGATTCATTAGCTCAAGATCAAACTCAAGCCGCGTTAGCCATGGTAAAAGCATAAATTTATGTGGGATTTATGCTAAACTCACTCACAAAACTAACACAAACGTCACATCAAAGAATGACACGCTGGCAATTCTCAGGTGTCCACAATTTGATCAAACGGTTACAAGTGAAGCTCAAATGATTGAATAAATGATTGGCCAAGATTGAAAGATTAGAGAGCAAAAGGAAAGGGTCTGGAAGCTTCAGCTTGGGCTATAAATAGGCCTCTCCTCTCACACACACGAGGGGAGGAATCTAGGTTTTTAGTAATTTTTAGT
>BQNB010051646.1:5230-40878 GCA_026074375.1 Tanacetum coccineum | reverse complement strand
TACTATAAACTATTAAACTACGAGCTATATAAAACAGTAAAATACACGGGGTGACCGAGTCTTTTTCTAATATCCAACAGTTTGCTTTTCTAACAAACTATTCTAACAATTAGTATCAAAATTTACCAAGTAAACCTTATTGTTTAAGTCAATTTTCTAACAATCTCATCCGAATAGTTTGCTTTATTAATTTTAAATTCAAGCTCTCATTCTAATTTTTTTAGAACGGCAAATTAGTTGTTAGTGATACGAGCTCACAGTGACATCCAATTGGGCAGTATGCAAGACTCGAACCTTCGCCTTAGGGGACAAACCCCACTCTTTATTCGCTCCTGAAGGAAAACTCCCACAACGAGTCTTGAACCCAAAACCTCTCGCATGTGATAACAACATCCTCAAAATTACCTTTGGTGGCCATCTGAGCTAGCCCAGATGGTTAAGCTCTCATTCTAATTGAAAACATCTTAAACTCTACAAAGATTTTTGGCACTATCATTTGACCAATTAGCCTATATGAGTGCATCATTCGCAAATTGTATGTGAAAAATACCAATATTGTCATCTCCCACTTTTAACACTTTCGAAGATGCCATGAGACTTCCACTGTGTTCTCGAGTTTAGTTATTAACGAAAAGTAAACATTATCCACAAAATTACACTAACTTTACTTTCATTTCCTTTCCTTTTTCCTTTTTAGATAATACTCGAGAACACAACCTCTTATGTTTCATTTTCATTTTCCTTCTTAACTTTTAACTCGAAAACCCACTGCTAGCTTGACATGAAAAGCCATAACGACAATAATGAAGAGGCGAGAGGGATTCACCTTCTCTTAGACCTTTTTCAGTTTTAAACCATATCCCGAATCTAGACACTCTGTAATCCATTTTTCAATTTAGTAGAAAACACCATTTGACCAATAAAAGTTCCAATCAAGATGATCAAATGACTTTTTGGAATCACCTATAACTATGGGACTATGTTTTTCGAACACCGTTGTGATAAGACAATATAATAAAACTAGTTTAACCAGACAGCTATATATTATGCCATATCGTATAATCATATTGATTGAGGTTTTCATGCTCAAATATTCGGTTTAGGTTGATATAAATTGTTTGGTTTAAATATCAGGATTTGAATAATGGCATGATGCCCGAATATTTGGATTGCATGAGTAGCTAGTGTCTATACATAGGGGTGTTGATTGGTTCGGTTAAAAAAAAACTTTAGGTCAACCTGAAAATTGAATCGAACCGAACTAGAATTCAACCGAACCGAAAACCGAATTTAAATTCGGTTCGATTTACGGTTGACTCGAATGACCCGAATGACACCATTTTTTTTTAAAAATTACATAAATATTTAAAAAAAATATATTTCAAGTATAAAAAGTGTTTTTTATATTAAGATAAAAGTGTCATGGTTTTTTATATATATAAATATAAAAAAAATTTATATATTTATATAAATTCGGTTTTTGATTCGTTTCTGTTCGATTTTGCTAAATTCGATTTGGTTATTTTCGGTTCGGGTTCGATTTTGATTTTTGGTTTTTTTTTTGTCGGCTCACCCCATCTATCCATCCTGATTTAAAGTTATAACATCAATTCTGGTGGGTCCAATTTGATTTTTAACCGCAAATTTGTTTATTATCATCCTTTTTGTAATTTTTTATTAATATAAAGTACATTGCTTTTATTTTATATTAAATTATACAATAAACAATTATTTAAATTACTATATAATTATATCCTATAGAGTATCACAAGTGACGACAAATCCATCGTGGCCCTTTATTATTTCTATACTAAATAATGGATGGAAGTGGCCTAGCCGTTTTTGAGTTTTTGTTGAAAACTTAAAACGTCATTTTTCAGACATACTTGAATAAAAGACTTTTTTTTAAATGACTTGTTAGTTGTTAGTAGTTTAGGTCCAACAGTGACATCCAATTGAGCAGTATGCTGTATCTTAAACCCGCATGTATTTCCTCATATTCCGAAAAAGACTTTATTTTGTTATCATATTTATATAAAGTATTTAACAACACTTATACATATAGTATAAGGCATTACGCGGAAAAAAAATTACACAAACGCTCCTCAAGTTTTTACTATCTACGACTTTTTTATATAACAAATTTATTTATAAAATATTTAACAAATACGTATCTATTTTTTGATGAAAAATATACTGACATAAAGAGCAATATTGATATGATTTAGACGTGCGTACCATTTTATAAAAAAATGTTTAAGTTTACTATTTACGACTTTTTTTATATAACAAACTTTTTCTATCAAATATCTAACAAATACGTAGCGATTTTTTTAATGAAAAATATACCGACATAAAGGATATGGGTTAAAGAACAAACGAGCCAAATATTGATATGCTTTAGACGTGTGGACGATTTTATAAAAAAATATTGAATTTTAGTATATGTTTTTAGAAGAAAAAAAAAAGATAAAAAAAACTTTCAAAACACACTCGTAATCTACATAATAACTTTAAAAAATACCTTAAAGTTTATTTTAAAAAAGAAATTAATGTAAGCCCTGCCGCCAGCTTTCACGCAGACAAAAAAAGTGAACGCGGGTACAACCTCATTTACCAATGCTCGATGATTAAACTATAAATAGCACCGCCGTAACGCGCGGACACATGTCTTTCTCGTTATTATATATTTTCAGTTTTACTTTTATGCTAACAAGCAAAGATATCCGCGCGTTGCTGCGGGCGTTAATTTTTCGCGCGTTGTTGCGGGGCGTTAATTTTTTATTTTTATTTATTTATTTATTTTTGTTTTTTCGCGCGTTTTTTTTTATGTTTAATAGTGTAAGTTTATTTTTTCCTGCGCGTTACTGCGGGGCGTTAATTTTTCGCGCGTTGTTGCGTGTCATTAATTCTTTTTTTTTCCTTTAATTTTGTGCGAGTTTATTTTGTCGGTCTCATATTTAATAGTGCGGGTTTACTTTTTCAGTATCGTGTTTAGTAGTTTTTTTTTATGGTCGTACGCGTTGTTGCGTGGCGTTAAAATTTTGTTTTTTTATTATTTTATTATTTCTTTTTTTTTTGCGAATTTATTTTTTTGGTCTCATGGTGTAAAATGACACTGTTTAAGTCAATTCGGAAATGTTACCGTGTGTATTTTTTTATCTGAATGCGTCGGTACTTTTGTAACATTTTTTTCCCCCCTATTTTGTGCCAACAAATTTTATTTTTTTTAAAATAAAAAAATTAATTAAGCCGGCCTAATTTTATTTTTTAGGCTTCTTTTTGGCCCAGCACCAACGCTTCTCAAATGATAATATATATAATCCTACCTCAAAACAAACGCACCCAAATAGACTTCACTTTTGATGTATTTCATATGGGCCAGAATGGTTTTAGCGCATTTTCACTCGGTCCTATAGACGTGTACAGAAAAATTGGTTCATGAACCGAATCGGGAAAAAAAATCAAAACCGATTTTTTTGAAACTGGTTTCCTTCAAACCGAACCGGCGGTTTGTAACCGGTTTTAAAAAATCGATCGGACCGGGTTGTAAACCGGTTAAAACCGGTTTGTAAAAAACCAGTTAAACCGGTTGACTAACCGAACCGATTTTGTATTTTTCATATGAAAAAACCGGTTTATAACCGAACCGGTTTTAATCAAAACCGATTCTTTGACTGGTTGACTAAAACCAGTTCGGTTAAAAAACCGAACCGGTTTTTAAAAAAACCCGAAATGTTCACCTCTAGTCCTATCTCATAGAAAAGCTACTAAAAAACCAAATGGACGTATCTTGCAATCGTTTCTCATTCGTTTACGTCATTACTACGAATTTACTTTCAAGAAACTCTTACGTATAGATGCAATGCACGTATGAATATACAGGCATAGTGGAATACTAAGCATGCAAGTATAGTACAAATCGAAAACCAAGATAATTATATTCCTAGAAGTAATCTGAACCAAAAACAATCCTCGTAGACAAAAGATTCCAACTTAACATGGGTCAAATCCTAAAACAGTGAAATTTCGGAATATGTTGTTATTATAACCGAGTTACACTCGCAACTTTTCCATTATACGCCCCAACATTTGAACCGAACTTGAGCTACGACAAAGCCCATCGAGAGACCCTCTATCTCTTCTCTTTTCTTAAGGACCCTCGCCAAAACTTAGCTTTTGTTGGCTTCTGAATAGTCGACATAATATCCCTCCTTGTCGTCATTTCTCTTTCCCAAGTATCTATAGTACACATACTGCATTATGATCTGTACAAATTACTCATGTTAAGGTCAAGCAGAAACTAGTTATTTAGATGGATCAGTGCAAGTGCCACACACATTAAAAAAGAACAGATTAACAAGAAAGGATACAAATGAATCAAGTGCCACACATGCTGCAGCATCAAGTAGCCAAGGCATGTTTGCTTTGATTTTCGACCATTCTGTACTTCTAACAAGAATGCTGCACTCGAAAATTATAAAACTGTTAGTAGAGTCAGATCGACAGTAAAATTAGGAAAGAGAGATGCGAGAGCCAACCTTCCGACATAAGTAGCATTTGCAACAAGAGCGAAAATGAACATGAGAGGATTCAAACCCTGAATGTAAGCTTTGAGATGTGAAACTTGGATGTTTATAATTATAACGAATAACAAAAGAAATAAAATGTGATAGCCTCACCTCAACGCTCCCTCTTTTAATCTGTCAATAATTGCAACAGATATTATTTCAGAAAGTTTTTAAACAGACCAAATTACAAATAAGGTTTTTCGAGAAAAAGGGATTTACATTCAATACAATTTGAGGAATTCGACCGCCCATGTAAATAGCCGCCATCATCCAACCTAGCCATTGTCCTACCACAGTATTACTTCCACCTCCTTCCTGCAATGCCAAATGTAATTAGATAACTGAAGCCAACACAAACATTTTGATTGTGTTGCAATATATCGATGTAGCAATTAGCAAAAATCATACTTGTAGCAGCTTCCTGCCAACATAAACTTGCATCATCGCCTTGGTGTGTGAAGGCAAATTTAAAGAGGTAGCCAAGAACGCCACAGAACCAGCCTGCCACATACCATGCCATGTTACAAGACGGTAAATCAACAATCAAAACACACATCAAGACAGAAACACTAATGGGCTGTTTGGATTGAGTGTTTTGGTAATGATTGATTCCAAATGGAAATGTGATGGTAATTTGTTTAAGTGTATGAGATTTAAAATCAGGAATCATATTAGGCATCGTCCTCGCCTGCTCAAGGGGAATTTGATTCCATTTTCCTAATATTAAACTCATATTTCATGATATGCGTCACTAAACTACAGAGATTCAGATATAGAATCTTGTGGACAATATTATATAGTTTCGCTCTACAAAACTCACTCATCGACTGCAAACCAAACGGCACTAAATTGCGGAGGTAAATCTATAGAATCTTGCCTTGCAAAAAAAAAATGTATAGAATCTTATGAAAATATTACCGTATATAATTTGTAGATCTTTAACTGTATAAAAAAGGTGTATTTGCTCTCTGGTTTTTTTATATATGGGGATACAAACAAGTGAACAACTAATAATCCAAAAACAACATCGAAACAAACAAATATAGAATGGACTTACAGAACGTGGGATGGGCTTGGGTTGGGTAGTTGGCTTGGGTATTTGGACAGATGACTCCTCGTCTGAAGAGGAATCGTCGTCTCTAACCATTGCAGAGGCTGGACCACTCCTAGGTGTCCACAGATAAGATCGAATGGGTGGTGTTGCGCTTCCTGCCAATGATCTTGCTGACCTGCAAACAAACAGATTTCATATCAGTTAATAGTCTCATTACTACAAGTAGGGATGGCAACGGGGCGGGTTTGGGGCGGGGCGACCATCCCCATCCCCAAACCCAATTACTAAAGTTCTCCCCAAACAGGGATGGCACCCGTGGGTAATGGGTATGGGTTTATCAAACCCGTCACCCGAACCCGTGATTTTTTTCTCACCCGTCACCCACCAATGGGTACAACTTTTTATCCATACCCATGCCCGTGGGTACCCATCGCCCGTGGGTTTGTGAAATGAAACAAAATCATAAAACTATGATATGTAAACTAACTATGAAACTGGGTAATAAGACATCATATCAATTTTCTAAATACCAAGTTCACAAAATACTTAATGACAAAATTAATCATTACACCAAATCATATACATGTACTCAGATATATCATGTATGTATCTTTGAAAGTTTGATCTTTCATATTCATCTTTTAGTCTTGTAACTCAAAGAAACTATTAATTTACTATGTAGTCTAGAGACTTTAGTAGTTATCAAATATATACCAACCACCTTACAAATATTTAAGTAGCATAATAAATTTTTATTTTAACACAAATGGGTTTAGAGGTACACCCGTAGGTATTTAGGCGGGTACACTCGTGAGTTTCTTAAATGGGTACACCCATGATGGGTATGCATTACCCGTCACCCACCCGCCACCTACCGATAACCCACCCGCGGGTGAAAAATAACTGGATTACCCGCCCATTTTTTTCTCGCCCGTTGCCATCCCTATCCCCAAACCCGTCCCGATCCCCGTCGGGGATTTAATCGGGGCGCCCCTTTGGGGCGCGACACTCCCCCAAACCCGCCCCAATCTAATCGGGGATCTTATCGGGGTGTCCACTTTAGATGCAATTCTGAACCATAGCCGCACTATTTCATAATTTTTACTATTTTTAGACCGTTAGCAATAACTTGAAGAATTAAAAACTTATTAATAATCAATTACAAGTAAGATTTATCAAGGTTTCAACAATAATATCATACATAAATAATGATAAATTACACCACAAAAAAATTATAACTTAAAAATATGACATTCAACAAGTTTCTATAATAACAATTTTATAATATTACAAAGATAAAAAACTTTCAATAGTAAATAGTAACAAAATACTATACATATAGATGTATTTTTATATGTGTATATATTAATCGGGCGGGGCGGGGATGTTATTCCCCGCTTCCGCCCCAAACCCAATTAAAAATCCCCGTTTAAACCCCAAACCCGCCCCGTAACCCGATAAGCATGCCTCGCCCCGCCCCACTTATTTCGGGTTGAAACCCGTCGGGTTCGGGGTTTTTTTCCATCCCTAACTACAAGTCTACAACTTGCAATTCCCAATGTATCACATATAAGTGGACTAGTTAACTTAAATACATACGTGAAGAAATAGTCCTGACGGGGTGACTGCGATGCTCTGATCGCACGGCTTCTTGAATTTACATATCGTGGTTGTGATTCTTCAGTGCTTGTTGGTCTAAGAGGTCTCTTAGCTTCTTCCACCTAAATTGATTATAAAATATCATAACTTAATGTTAAAGTTAGATAAATTTTAACCAAGATTCACCAAAATTTAAATTTGTTTTTCTTTGTTAAGCAGTATCCAAGGAGTATCAAAGGTGCGCCTGATCAAAACTAAGCAGTTGCGAGTTCAAGTAATATAACAACTAAGAAAACATATATTAGTGTTTCGTTACGTTTAAAACTAACACAATGCTCAGAAGTTTAATCATAAATTTTCACGAGTTAAGTGACTTATACCTCTGTGTTAGCATTAGCATCAGCTTTCGTCGACTTCAACCACGCATAGATATGATCATAGTATAAACTTTGCAACACTAAGATGATTGTACTTATTGTGTAAAGCTGTGTTCAGTTAACAACAACATTAAGTAGACCAAACATGAACAATATCCTAGACATGTTCAACAACATTAAATCACTTAAAAGCAACAATATTAAAATATACCGCAGCTGTGTAATATTGAGTCGGCAACTGCACCCACAACAACAACAAAACATAAGTCAATGATCATATACATAATTTTAAAAACCGAAAACATAGTACAAAACATAAAAAGACTTACCGTAGCAGGTTCAAGAAGACAACCCACAAGATTAAACGCATCCCTACACCATTAAATCACAAAAAATATTAACTTTACAAAATTAATTTTTTTTTTAAATACAAACAAATATAACATAAAGTTTGACTAAAGCATTACCCTGCAACCCAAGTGAGGAGAAAAAGAAGTGAAACACCATGACTAGATTTAGTACGAAAGTTGGTGATAATTTGTGGGATTTCAGCAACACCCCAACAAACAAGACTTACAATACCTAAACCAAAAGATATATCATCACTAAGATTGCATAAACAATCTTTAAAATACTTGCTAACCCAACCAACACATGGTTTGTTTTGTTCAACACAATATGATAACGTGTTAGTTGTTAAAATGTTGCTTTTCATGGAGAACAATTTCATATCTTTAAAGGGTTTTAGCTATTTGACCCGGATTTGTGTGGGATTTTGTGTATGCATATAAAATTTTTATGCTGTGCTAAGTTTAAGAAGGTTGAAGAAGGAGATATATAGTAGTTGTAGTAGAGTTGTGAGAGGTTAGTAAGAAATTACGAAAATAGCCTTGTGTATGGATTTTAGTGTAAAAGTAAATACTACTAAGAGTCAAGAGATTGAAAAGTTTTGTGGTGGTCCTTGAGTTCTGGCTCGATTTAATCGGTTCACGCCATATTTATAGCCAGCATTGTTTTGTTTTGTTTCATTTAATAACTTTTTTTTGGGAAGTAGGAGTTTTGTTTTAAATATTGCAAGTAGCATATTCGGTTATGCTGTTTACAATGGAATCAAAACATGTTTCGTTAGATTTATAATATACGTATATTTTACTTCAAAACTGATATAGATTCTGACTTAGGGTACTAATGTTGGTGCGTATCGTAAGTAGTTATATAGTAAGGAGTTGGGAGAGGATTAGAGAATATCGAATATGAAATAAGTTTACTCATAATTATCGGAGTATCATGGACTCCTTCGTTTATCTAAAAAAGAAACAAATTAAATGGAAAAGTAGGTTTAATGGATTAACGTTCAATTTAGTGTTAATGAGTTAAAAAGAGCAGACACTCGTTTATGAATGAAAAAACCTAAAGGATCAAGTCACATTTTGTGATGTGATGATACTATACAAAAAGCTGTAATATGTCTTGCTTGTTCTATCCGGATGTGTATTTGGCTTAAATTAAAGCATTTTAGATTAACACTTAACGGACATACAAGACATACAAGCAATGGGCATGTAATCGATTCAGTAATATCATCAAACTACATCATCATCACAAGAGCTTAAAAAAGTAAAGCAATATGTAAATATCTTTTAAATATCATCACAAGAGCTTAACAAAGTATAGCAATATGTAAATATCTAAGTTTGTTAGGATAGTCAAAATTAGTCAATATGTGTAAAAGTTAGCTTTTATTTCTCGTCTTGTATATAAACAAATGTAACCTTCTCATTTTAGTAATTCAAGCAAGTGAATCATTTCACAAACACTCTGTTATATCAAAATGGTATCAAAGCCGATTGTTTTTTGAAAAAAAAAAATCTTTTCGTTCAAATAAATCTTTTCTGATCTTCTTGCTAGTGTTTTAATAAAAATCTGTCATTAAAAAAAATAACAAACTCTCATAATCTCTCCTAACAAACACAATAAATTGTGTCATTTTTCCGATCAGTTTGTCAAGTTTTTTGGGTAAAAAGTTTTTCCGGTAAATTTATTATTTTGAAAAACGATTTAGCATAATGGATGTGGGTGAATCTCACATCTCAACCCGTACATAGGCGAAAACTAACATAACAAGCACAACTACTCAATAGGAGGATACGATTATAACTAGATTAAAAATAATATATTTCTTCTTTCGACCACGGACCGTGATATCCAGCTCATCACAAATTGCCTGACGGTTTTCAGACATGTCATGACTTTCATAAAGATGATCATCATAAAGGTCGTAATCATCCTCCCGTTGTGCTGTCTTTCATTGTTCCAACAAGCTATTAGTACCATAACCATTGTTAGTGCCAGATCCAACAAGCTATGAGTTTGTCAAGTTATGATCATCAATCACATCTAAATTCAACCAAATTTCAATATTCTTCAATCATAACTCAACAATTAGATCAAAACCAAAACGCAAAAACAACAACACTAACAAAAGCAACATCAACATGAGCAAGAGCAACAACAACATCAACAGCAACAACAACATCAACAAGAGCATTAACAACCACAACACCAGCAACACCAACAACAACATCAACAACACCAACAACATCAACAACAGCAGCAGCAACAACAACAACAACAACAACAACAACAACAATAGCACCAACAACAATAACAACAACAACAACCACAAAAACGAGGATGACGAAAATGACAACAACAACATCAAAAAAAAAACTAAAAAAGATGTTAATTCACCCAATAACCCTTCGTTTTACATCAAAATGATCACCCTAGATTAATCCTCGTATCAAAGAAACTGACTGGCAATTATGAATCATGAAAAAGATCAATTAAATGCTAAGGACAAGTTGAAGATAGTTATTGTTGAGTTTGAAGATCATGGGATTAACTCTAAACTTAGAGCACTTTGGGAAAAGGACAAATGATATGATCATTTCTTGAATCTTAACACAATGTTGAACATATAAGCAACTCACTAAACTTTGTTAACTAAACATTTGATCTTTTGAATGAGTTGCATGAACATTACTCACAATTAGGTGGCCATAGAGTTCATCAAATCACCAATGATTTAGTTTAATTAAAACATAATAATACTGCTATTAAGATTTATTACTATCACAAACTAAAAGGACTTTGGGATGAATGTTGTGGAAACTAGAAGGGGGGGGGGTTGAATAGTTTACAGGTTCGTTTTCATTTTAAAACTTTGCTTTCAAAATACTTAGATTCGAGTAGTATGTTTAACCAACCAACAATATGAATCAACCAAGTAAATATCTAAACTAATAGTAAATAACAATCACAACAATATAAAGAGATGAGAGAAGGAACAATCAAACCAAGACACCAAGATTTATAGTGGTTCGGCTACGAAGCTCTTCTTCGCCCTACTCCACTCCCCGAGTATCCTACTTGAGATTTCACTATGTTAACAAGCTCCCTTCAGGCGGAGAAAACCGTTTACACGTCGCTTATGTTATTTTCCGACACTAAGCTAAATGTCGAGTCCTAATCTTAGCTAGAACCAATCTACCACTTCACAATCACTACACGATCACTAGATCTACACTATCGGATTTACATAATATCTGAATCACACAAATACACAAGATAATTACAATAGAGATTTGATACTTAGAAGAAAGGAGGAGAGATCACTAATCAACACTTCGTTTCTTGGCGAATACGAGTGTTCTTCTCTTGCACTTGAATGAGAGGGAAGAGATGAGAAGAAGAGATTAGATCACTTGAAACAAGATCAAGAGATGTTAGTGATCAAGATATTTAGTGAGAGAAAGAAGGTTTTTAGAGAGAGAAAGAAGTGTGAGAAAATTCGTGCAAAGAGGTCTGATTTTCTGCAAGGAATAGAGCAGTATTTATAGGCAGGAAAATCCAACGGTCACTGGCGGCGGTCCCGGCGGTCCCAGATATATAAGGGGGCCGCCAGGCCTATAAGGGGGCCGCCAGTAGACCACGCTCCCTTTTTTGTCTTTTTGTGGGGAATGTTGTATCTGGTATGGAACCTTCCATTTTGGGGGGAAAATTTGAATTTCAAATTTTAAGTTTTTAATAAAACTTTTCTTTTAATTAGAAAATATTTTGTATAATTAATTTTGTGAAATTCTTTTGTAAAAATGTAATGGATAAGAGAAAAAAATTTCTTGATCACTAATCATGCTTAATGATTTGTTTGTTCATACCTTAAGTGATTACTAATCTTAGAAATGGAATTTTACGATTAATAATTTGTAAACGTTTAATTTTATCGTAAACATTTTTACATTTTGTTATTATCAAAACGTTGAGAGGTCAAAAAATATAAATAACGTTTTTAGACATTATTTGTATTAACAATCTTCCCCTTTTTGATGATGACAAAATATAAACTCATTTTGTATAAAATTAAAAGTTACAAAATTATTAAAGAGTTTTGTTCCATTTCTCCCCTTTTTTGTCGAATTCAAAAAGGATGATCGTCGAGTAGTTGTAGGAAGAAAGAAATCGACGATATCAAGACTCCCCCTTGATGTATGCTCCCCCTCGTTCGGGGCACCAAGGGATCAATCTTACGAAAATTGTTTGCTACAAAACAAAGTTAGAGATACAAGTGCAAGACAAATATCTTTTAAGCAACACATTAGATTTAAGTCACCCAAAAGAGAGTTTCATTCAACAATCAAGAAACTCATACAATAGCAAATGCAACTAATACATTCATACAACATAAGATAAAACTAGAACTAATACAAGATAATTAATCCATAAGACACACTACATACTTCATGAGATAAAGAGAGACAATACTACATAAGTCCTAAATGATTCATGATTCATAGAGAATGACTTTTTGAGCAAAAAGGTTTGGGGTGACACGTTTATGAAAACTTTTGAAGACATTTCAAGGTGGAGGTAGAAAGTGTGAGGTGGTTACAGTAGTGAGAAGATACCCAAGATGAGCAAACATGATGTTCATCTCATCTCTTAAGGCTAAGAAAAGAGTTCGGTTATGAAAGCAACATATGCAATTTGACCCATGGTAGTTGTAGTAAAGAGGGTGACCCATAATAGGTGGTTGAGGTTGTGGTGGAGATGGTAGTGATAGAGTGTCATGAATGTGATCAAGAGGAGTGATTGGTGACAAAGAGAGTATGATATCCAAATAAGGATGAATTTGAAGTGGTTGAGGGTTTAGAGGTCTAGGAGGAACATCCAAAATGTTGTCAAGTAAAGGGTTCAAAGGTGAGGAGAAGTTGGTTCATTTGAAAATGGTGGTGAAATTTAAAGTTTTGATTGAAAAGAGGAAGATTTGTTCTCGTGGCTTAATGAGGTTTGAATGGTGGATGTAATTTTTGATGGTGCATTTAGAGGAGTTGGAGATGAAGAAGTTGTTGTAGGAGAAGGTGTGGTGGTGACATCTTCATCACTAGAGATGTTGACAAATAGTTGTCTAGGAGGGATTATGGTTAGTTTGATTTTCTTAGAAGGGTTAGAAGAAGAAGCTTTGGTGGAATTCATGGTAGAATTGTTTGAGGAAGATGAAGATGGTAAGAAGAATGAGAAGGATGGCAAGAAGAATGAGAAGGATGGCTTATTTATCTTGAAAGCAAATGATCAAAGTAGAAAAGCATGAGAATTAAGGAAACAAATTCCAAAAGTTGTTTAGCAAAATGCAAGAAGTTTAGCTGGGTTTAATAAAGAATAGTCAACTGCACAGAAAATTAGGTAGTCACAGTAAAATTTCCATGACTTCTGATGGTGGTCCCATATATACATGGCGGTCCCAGATATATTAGGGGGCCGCCCCATGTTTATGGGGGCCGTTCTCTGAAGGCAGGAAAATTTTCCAGTTTTCCTGATTTTCTACAGATCTAAAAAAATTCTATTTCCCCTTTTTGCAATCAACTCTATTTCATCATGAATCATCTAATACTTAACAATTAAATTCATAACACTCATCATTCCAAATTCAATCAAAGAAACACATGTATGCATATTGACTAATAGATAAGCATGCATATCATCATAGAGGTAATTATAGTGTGTCAAGTACCATGAAAACAAGTGTTTAGGATGATAAAATCAAAAGATCATCCAAGGCAAGTTATGTTGCCCGTACTACATACTAAGTTATCACTAAATAATATAAGTTTAAGTACTTAAGCTTCATAGAGTAATAAGTAATATAATTAATAATGTCACAAAGCACATTTCCATATTCCTCACTTCTTGATATTTCTCCACAAGTTTCTGAGGCCTTTCCTCAAGAAATTTTGACAACAAAAATCCATATGGTAGGATGCCATTGGATCGATGTTTGACGTCATTTATTCGATTTAGAATGAAATGAGAGATGTTGAAGGGTGTAGAGGAAGTAATGCAAAAGAGCATATAGGCTTCACAAGCTGATAAAAGATGTTTATCGATATCAACGGTACATATGATGTTCTCACGAATGAGAAGGTGTGCCGTTTTAAGATAAGGACAAAGTTCTTCAACGAAAAGATTGCATGGATCCTCAAATGCAAACTTGAAATCATTCAGACGTTTCTTAGTTATATTGTATATAATTGAGGTTGGATGGGTTAATTTAGTATAGAGAGGATCTTTTGTTGGAGTGTTGTTGTGTTTATTGATGGATTTGAGAGACCATTTATTGTTATAAAAACAATGACCTTCAAATGGAATATTAAGTAGTGTTCCAAAATCCCAAAATGAAGCACCAACTCTCCTTCCATTTATTTCAAACAATATGATCCAAAAAAAAAAAAACAAACAAAAAAAAAAAAAAAATAAAAAAAAAAAAAAAAAAAAAAAAAAAAAAAAAAAAAAAAAAAAACTAAAACAAAAACTAAAAAAAAAAAAAAAAAAAAAAAAAAAAAAAAAAAAAAAAACAAAGATCATCTACAAGAGTTAGTTCAAATGGTTGGTAAAATTCGTATATGAATTTTGGATAAAAGTTTCCTTTTAAATGAAGTAGGGTTTGAAATCTGGTTTGGTTTAGATTCTTTTCCAATATGTCATTGCAAACAAATGTTTTGTTAGTGATTATTCCTTCATGAATAGGTCGACAAGATATTTTTACATATGGTAGTTTTTGAGAAGATTTAGTGTGATTAGAAAGGTAGGGTTTATTTTGAGTTAGAGGAATGTGAGTTTCAGGGTATTTGTGTTTTTCTTGAGACATTCCTTTGTTCACCTATCATCAATAATAGTATTTTAGTAAGTATTATTCATAATTTCCAACATCCTTTAGACAATTGTCTAATGTGTCCTATATGTTACAAATGTGGAGTAACAGTTAACTCGACCTAAAAATAAAATCCTAAGAGTTAACTCGGCTTCTTTTTCTATTAGCATCAATGGTGATATTCATGGATATTTCAAAGGTAAGCGTGGGTTGAGACAAGGGGACCCTCTTTCCCCTTATCTTTTCACGTTAGTTATGGAAGTATTGACGCTCCTTCTCAAAAGAAAGGTTTGATTGTCGGATTCTTTTCGATATCATAAACATTGTGAGGACCTTCAACTCATAAATGTTTGTTTCGCCGATGATCTCTTTATCTTTGCTTGTGGTGAGGTGGATTCTGCCCGAATTATCATGGAAGGCCTTGACGAGTTTAAGCTTTCTTCGGGATTAGTCCCAAGTATTCCTAAAAGTACCGTGTACTTCTGTAACGTAGTGAATCACGTTAAGAATGCCATTCTTAACATTATGCCTTTCGCCGAAGGAGATTTTTCGGTCAAATATTTAGGAGTCCCTCTGATCTTATCTAGACTCTTAAATAAGGATTGTAAAGTTCTTATTGAGAACACGGAATGGAACACGGACTAGAATTGAGACAGAAGAAGGAGGAGCAGACTAATGTGATTTATGGAATGTGTTCCATCATTCCTAAACCAATACGTAAATAGTTAAACGATTCACGTTTAAGGGGTTTCGTAAGAATATCGGTGATGTTTTCGACAGACGACACTTTTTCGATTGAGATATGTCCTTTCTGGACATTATCACGAAGAAGTGGGGACGAATTTCAATGTGTTTGTTTCGAGAGTGTTGCACAGGGTTTTTGCTAAGGTCAATCGCGCCTTTATTGTCGCACATGATTGGGACGTCATCGAGTCGAACGTCGTAGTCGATAAGAGCTTGTTTCATCTATAGTGCTTGTTGACATGCCTTTCCGGCGCTTACGTATTCGGCTTCGGTAGTGGATATAGCAAGAGCGGTTTGTTTCTTCGAGAACCAGATGTTAAACAACATCCCACGAGCGTACAAATACCGCTAGTGCTCTTTGGCTTCAATAATCTCCCCCCTCGCATAATCAGATTCGGCATAAACTACTGTTTTTATGCCGGTCCCCTTAGGATACCATAATCCTAAGTGTGTCGTGCCTTTAATGTATTGGAAGATACGTTTAACCGCTTCAAGGTGAGAGGTTTTGGGAAAGCTCTTGGAAGCGGGCACAACAGGCAGGACCCTAAACATGTATCGGGCTACTTGCGTTAGGTTATAATAAAACTACTTATTCATGCTCGGATACTTGGTACTATCTACCGACTACTCTTATCTTTCGTGAGTTTGTTTCGAGGAATGGGGGTTTTCAATGTTTAGATTCTTTCTTAAGCCAAATTTCTTAAGCATTTATTTAATATATTTAGATTGATTAAAGAAAATGCCATCTTCCATTTGTTTTATTTGTAGTCTAAAGAAGAAGTTAAGTTCACCCATCATGCTCCTCTCGAACTCGTCATGCATGATTTTGGCAAATTCATCACACATGTCTTGACAAGTCGAACTAAGAATATGATGTCATCGACATATATTTGAACGATGATGAGGTTTTGAACTTTTCTTCTTAGTAAAAAGAGTTGTTATCTACCATTCCCATTTTATATTCATGTTTATACAGGAAAGCTTTTAATTATTATACCAAAGCTTGGGTGCTTGGTTAAGACCATATAAGCTTTCTTTAGTTTATTAACATGATCGATTATTCAAAGTCATAATGAATCTTGGAAGGGTTTGTGCACGTATACCTTCTCATATTGATAAAACCGTTTAAGAATTGCACTTTTTTACTCCATTCGAATAGTTTTAAAGTTCTAAAGCAAGCATAAGCTAATAGTATCCTAATTGAATCAAATCTAGCAACTAGGGCATAAGGTTCATCATAATCAATGCCCTATTGTTGATTATAACCTTGAGCAACTAACCTAGCCTTATTTCGAGAAACAATACCGTTCTCGTCTAATTTATTTCTAAACACCCACTTAGTTGTTTTCCTATAAATTGTCTTTTCCTAGGTTGTGAAACTAACTCCCAAATGTCAGTTAGAATGAATGATTTAATTATTCTTGCATAGCGACTATCCAACTATCATCTGTTAAGGCTTCATTCACATTCTTAGGTTCTATAGTTGATATAAAACCCAAAGAGTTACTTTGGTTTTTAGGATTGATAATCTAAGAGTTCTCTATTTAAGTTTCCTATGAATTTTCTAATGGATGGCTCCTAGATTCCTTATATTGACTTTTTCGTCAATCTCTAAAAGTATTCATCAATAGTGTCATTTTCTAGGATTTTTCTGTCGGTAACTAATTGCTTCTTCTTCATCTAAGTCATCATCCACAAGTGTGATGTCTTAGGGGTGGCAGGAGTTTTCATCGAATGTCACGTTGGTTTTTTTTTTTTTCTTTTATCATTTTTTTAAGTGATTCTTCGACATTTCTTAGTGTGTTTATTGAGGAATGATGTAGGCGTCTTTACTATTTTGATGAGTAACCTAAAAAGATACATTCGTAAGTACTTTAGGTCAAAATTTGTAAGGTAGTTTTTATGTTTTATACATGAAAGCACTTGCTTCCAAACACATCTAAAGTAATCTAAGGTAGGTTTCCTACCTTTAGAGTACGCATGGTGTTTTCCTAAGATGGCTCTAATTAGGATTCGGTTCAGAATGTATGTTGAAGTGTCTATTGCGTTATACCAAAACTTTTATGGTAATGATTGCCCGTTCAACATCGTCCTACTCATTTCTTGAAGTGTCCTATTTTTCCTTTCAACCACTCCAATTGATTGAGGAGGGTGTGGAGCTGAGAAGTTATGTGTAATTCCATTGGCATTACAAAACTCTGCAAATTACACCTCATTATCAAATTTCCTATCGTGATTGGTTCTTATTGACACTATTGTACATCCTAATTGGTTTTGAATTTTCTTTACTAAATATTTCAAATTATCGGTAAGCTTTAGTTTTGTCCTAAGAGAATCTAGTCAAAGTATACCTTAGAATAGTCATCTATAGGGAGAAGGACTGTTAGCGGTTTCCTCCGTAACTCGTACGGCGGATGACGAAGATGGATCCATATGAAGGAGTTTAGTATTTGTCGTGAGAAATATATTCTTAGCCTTATTTGGACTAGCATTGTGAGCTCGCTTTCCAATTTTCAAGGCATCACAGAAGTGTGATCAAAACTTAAGCTTAGGTAAGTGTTGTTTCTAACTAAATCATTAGATGTTAACGATTGAATGAGACGCATATTAGCGTGACCTAATATCCTATGCCACAATATGGAATTTTCATCAATCGTTGCAAGACAAATTTTGTCTTTTTGGCTTATTTCCTAATTTCATCACATATAAGCCTTTCTTCATAATACCTCTACCTATGACTTTACCGTCCTTAATGATTTCACTATCATGTTCAGAGAAAGTTACTCTACACTTATTATCACATATTTGTCATATACTTAGTAAGTTAAATCCTAAGTTATCAACATGTTCTACATTATCTATTTTGAGAGAGTCATTAGAAATCGTACATTTGCCAATGATGTTACCGCGAAGATTACTACCAAAAATAACATTACCTCCGTTGTATGCCTTGTAGCTTGAGAAGAGCTTTCGTTTACCCGTCATGTGTTTGGAGCATCCGCTATCCTTTATCCACTCATCGGGTTCCAAGTCGACTCTAAGGCATATATATTTATATATGGCAACACCTCAAACATTTGGTCCCCAATATCTCATGGGTCCAAAGTTGTGAGTGCTAAACATCCCTTGCATTTGATGCAATTGGTTGGGATGTGGAAATGGAAGACACATTTCCCATGGCATGTAACCATGTCGTGGGAAGTTGTTCCAAGTTACAGGAAAACCACGAGGTTTATTTTGTCTACCATTGTTTCTTTTTGGTTGAGGTGTTGTAGGACGATGATAACTATTTATGACTCTTCTAGGTGGTGGAGTTTTTGATCTAAAATTTGGTTTTGAGAATCCACTCTGGGTTTTGACAATGGCTTATAAAATTACTTAACTTCATTGTCACTAGCAACGGGAATTCTTACATTGTTTACTACTGTGTGTTTTGGTCTAGGACCCAAAATAGATTTTTTTAAAGACACACTTTTCTTAGATCCATGCGTTGCTGGTGGCGGTCCCATAATTATTTTGGAGGCCGCCTGGGCACTTTGGGGGCCGCCCATATTTATGGTACCTCCATCAGAGGACACCTTTTTCTGAGCTTTCACACATTTTATTTCCTTAGTTCCACTAGATGATGCTTCAAATGAATTAAACCCTAAATCTCGTTTATCACCGAAGGGTTTTTGATTATTTAACATTTCATTTAAGCAATGTGTGATCTATTCAAACTTGGTTAGTTTAAGAGCTTCCTCTTTAAGCTTTTTATTTTCAATTTTAAGCATATGACATTTTACACATTCGAGATCAACTTGTTTTTCTCGAGTGTAGACACTTTTTCTTTTAGAATACTAATTTCCTTTTCTAAGCTATCTCTAGTGGCTTTTAGTCTTTTATTTTTAGTGATTATCTTTAAACTCATTTTGCACACTTTATCCTATTCATTATCTAATACTACATCATCCATTGACGAGTTTTCATCACTAAAGTAAGAGGATTCGGAACATACCTCACTTGATGCTTGAGCTACTAGAAACGTTTCGTTATTGACTTTCTCATCATCTTCTTCACCAGTATCACTCCAAGAACCTCCAACAAATGCTCTTTGGTTCTTGTCTTTTGGTGGTTTTGGACATTCTCCAATAAGATGATTCGGGTCGCCGCATCTAAAGCATTTTCTATCACTTTTACCGTTCTTATCATCACGGCTTCTTTGGAATGTCTTTTCGTCATTCCGAGGTTGTCTCACGAATCTACCTCTTCTCTTAAAGAATTTCTTGAAGTCTCTTACCGCCATGGCGTATTCTTCGTCTTCACTTCCGAAAGTCAACACTCTTCATCACTAGATTCTTTCTTAGCCTTTAAAGCAAGAGATTTCCTTTCAACTTTTGCTTTGACTATTTCGGAATCTTTCTTGATGATCATTTCATGAACTTTGAAGTTCCCGATAAGTTCATCAAGAGATAGTGATGTTAAGTCTTTCGACTCTTCAATTGCCGTGACCTCTGCTCTTCATTTAGGATGTAGAGCCCTAAGAAATTTCCTAACATAGTTCTGGCTAGAATAACTTTCATCAAGAGCTATTAGACTAGTAATAATAGTATTAAATCTAGCAAAAGCACGATCTATAGATTCGTCTTCGGCAATGACGAATTGTTCATATTGTTGAACCAAAAGGTCGATCTGTAACACCCCCAAACTACGATACGCAGCGGAATACAACATTTGGGGTGCTACTTAATAATACATGCACACGAGCCCCAGTAAACGTTTCAAAGATACGTTTATAAAACACAATTTCATTTATTAGAAAGACCAGAATTACATAGGTCCCAATACCAACGTAGAAAGTTTGTTTCTAAAAGTCACAACACGACTTGATTTACAAAACATTTATTGAAGTTTACTGCCACACCTTCACCGAGGCCCCGTCCTTGGAATATCCGCGTTGGTCCCGTCCCATCCAGCCATCAACGCAATGTAACCTGAGATATAAAGCTTAAAAAGTCAACAAAACGTTGGAAGTAATTCATAGATTTTACGGAAATAATGAGTTTAGAACGCATAATTTTGTTCAACCCAGCGAAGTAAATGGAGGCTCTTGAAGTTTCAAGGTGACGGACCCCCACCGAATCAATACCACTCCAGAGCCCTTTACCCGCCCCATACCCCCCTTCAATCAGCCGTAGTGCCGCCCTTCAGACCGGCGCTGATATGTACCATTCACCTAATACTAACAACAACATGTCTGTTTGACAGGGTGGTCCCAATGGATTCAAACCCCGGACAGGGTTGTCAAACCCCAAAGCTCTATTTTAATGCATGTAGCTTTCACCGAATACATTGGTAACTAACGGTCACACACCCAAAAAGGCAAAACATACTCAGTAGAGAGTAAACCTCATACTACTCCCCACCGTTTAGCGCTCATCTATCCCATACCCCACGCACTATATGCCCTCTCACAGAAGATTAAACAATCTTGCAAAACTTACATCGCGAATGACTCACTTTGATCCAAAGCTGCTAATCAAACCACTGTAAGTCAATCACTACAAACACCACCACGGCTATCGACGACCTTATACAATCGGCGATCGCTTCGATTACCTACTACCGAACAGGTATAATCAACGATGCGTACATCTATCAACAAAAACATATATGTATATTTAGATAATATATATATATATATATATATAGACATACTATCACTACTTCATAAAACAATCTCTCACACCGTCACTACTACGACAAACGCCCCAATATCATGCTCCCTACCCCTAGCGCCAACGCACCACCCCCCCCCCCCCCCCACATCTGATCGAAGAACTAAATACTAATCCCTCCCCCATTGCAATAATCGCCTACAAATCTCAATACCCACCCCATTTATACATTAGGCCCAGAACCTTCATATTGCGCAAGATCCCCAAAAACTACCGACTCGTTTCCGTCCCCCAACTCTAGTCCTCCCCACATCCTTACTCTCGTTCCGCCTCTATTCGCCCTGTATTCGAAAATGTTAATAAATTACCCATATCGGAAATATGTTCCCGTATTTCACTAATTTTTATCACTATCACAACTCGTAATTCAAAATATTTTCTTAATACTCGTAAAAATAATATCCCGCGTTTATTATTGTTTATAAACAAACAATAAGTCTTGATATTTAACCCCGATGATTGTTTAAAGTCCACCTTTGACTTTCTATTGATATATTATATTTTTACCCAAATCTGACCCACGCCAAACGACCTTCTAAATCAAATTTTCACGATTCGGACAAAAAAAATATTTTATGCGAAACGATATTCCGAACAACTTTTTAGTTTCAGCCGAGACCTGAATCTCGACAGAAAATAACCAAAATGCCCCTGCAAGTTTCTGCAGGAACTTGTATTTTTAATAAAAAAAACGCAGCAGTTTGACCATCGGTTTTGACCCGCTATATCACGTTTTCGTGACTTTGACCAAGAAGATATTTCATAGAAAACATCATTCCGGACAACTTTCGTGCTTCGCCGGAAGGCCGAAACGGACTCGAAAGTGCCCAAAATCGCTGTTGAAAATCAGATCAGCAAGTATAAATTACCAAAGTGCTGTTTGAAATTTATAAGTTTTTCAAAACTTGTTTTCGCTCTAGTTTCTTCTTTATTAGGAGTTTTATAAGCTCTACCTATATTCAAAAACGATCGTCTCGGAAAAGCTTTTACATATTTTTCAATTGACAATCAGTTTTTTTAACCCAAAAATCTCAACCTCGTTTTCCCCGTGTCCAGAACTTCTGCTCAGAATGTAATTGTTTACAAAGTGCCCAAAATTCAATTTTTAGACCAAAAATCTCAATTACGGCACATCTAACATGGCCTATAAATCATGTCTAACTTGCTCAATCATTTTATAACATCATTTAACTAATCGGCGCAAGATCTTATACATTTCGTCACATGCAACAATAAAAATTAAATCAAATAACGAAACAAACGAAACAAATATAAAAGGAATGCTCACAATGCTATAATAAGCAAAACCAATAATTGAAATCGCCTCCTTTGTCGTTGTCGTGACTCAAACCGAACCCAAAACGCATAAACCGCAACTTTTTATTAAAAACCACTTCGAAATATCACTAATATATGAGCCAAACCGAAAATACATATTCTTCAAAACCCATTGCATGTATACTTTTCTTATACCAAAACATAGCTTAGATTACGAGGATTAATAATCTATAAACGGATTATAATGCATGTTATTATTGAATTTGTGATAATAATTTTTGTTGGGGTGTGGGTTTCGACCGGGTAGAGAGAAAACAAGAGTGAGAGAGATGAACTTTTGATAAAAATAAGTTTATGTGTGTTAGTTTAGGCTTATATAATAAGTCTAGTTTGAAGAGTTGGCAAGAATTACCCTTCTATCATTTATTCTTCTCATTTTTAATACAACGGGGCGTTTGTTTCGTTTGTCTAACCGACCCACAACACTTAACTTAACATTTTCCGTGAACTTATTATTCCGTCACGTTTTATTTTAATTTCTAACACTTAATAAAATGTGTAAATTTTAAAACACGAATCCGGCTCAAGACAAGAAACAAAATGACGACACTCATAAAAACAATAAATTTACGATCTAAAAAAATAATAATAACGAGTCGCGTCGTAAATTTTTATGATACTTAAAACGATTAACGAACGCGCTGTCAAACGTCGACTCGCGAAACGTCAAAAATAAATATTTTAAATTTCCGTTCGTATTAAAATACGAAAATAATTATTCACGACAAATAAAATTTTAAATGTCGACGTTCGCTTACGAAAATTCGTAAAATAATAATAATGACGTCCAACTCGCGATCGTCATACGCGTCGTGAAACTCGGGTTGTTACATTCCACCCACCTTAAAGGAGCGCCGTCCTCGGTGCTCGTCCTTTCCTACTCGTCTTACCGTTCGTTCGTGGCATGATGGCTTCTCGTCATTACGCAGACTCCTACGTTCTTTCAAGATAAATATGCGATACAATATTCGCTCCTACTATTCCGGATTGGAAAGTCAACAAAACAAGCGGTAAATTATACCCACGAAATCAAAACAAAATCATGGTAGCTCTTATCAAAAGTGGCAAAAACAAGTCGCGAATATATATTTGATAAAACCAAATCACGTCGTTCTAACTTTTATAGTCGCGCTCTTCATAAGGGACAATATACGTCACGGAATATGTCCGATTAAAATAATTACTACGTCGTTCTCCCGAGAAATTTTCTAAAATGGATGATCGATCCAAACTTAGTTGGGGATCATAAAAACAACAAAACCAAGCGCATCTCGCTTATCAAAACCAAGGCCGAAACTTATGTCGTTAATTAAAATCAAAATATAAGTCGCACTCATATACGGAATTATACCAATATTCAAAACCGAGAATATACTTCATTACCAAAAATCCAAAACATACGTCGCTAACTAAAACCAAGATAGACGTCAATAATCAAATTCGATATATATATAATTATATCATTATCCAAATTAAAATACTCATCATTATTCAAAACCAAAATACACATGTCGCCCTTCCGGTCTCGTTCAATAATGCCCCTCCGGTTGCGAAAAATAATCCGAAACACATTAGATCTCCTAATCATCTTACGATATTGTTACACATGCCCACATAATCACATAAGTACCTATTGTACGCTCGCCATCTTTTACATGATGACTCGATGAATTGGCCTCATACAAAGGCATTCATCACGCCCACTTTCAACCAAGCATTGGCGATTATTATCACATATCGTATTCGCTTTCCTTTGGAGCTTTTGGCATAATTATTCATTCTAACACTTAGATTTATACCCCTCCGGTCACATTTTCCTCATCGTACCGAGCTTGCCACAAAGTCAAGCCACCTCGACGATAATTCCAACATAAACACGGCTAATTCTAATTGGTCTACACTCACTCTCATGGGTACTTCAAGCCACAATCGTCAACAAGACTTTCGGCGATGTCCACCCACCTTATTACGTCCTAAATTCTCACTTGGGCGATTAGCACATATAGCACATATCCCATATAATTCGGCGGCAACAATCCCGCTACAACACATAAGGTCAAATGACAAATCAAAATCAATTATGAAAACAATGAGCATCATGGACTTATTGCTCGTCCGACGAAAATTCAAAAATTTCAACGTTTCCTCATGGCGACTAACATCGTTGGTTTGGTCCCTTCTCATCGCGTAGCATCATTGATGAATCAAATCATCAAGTTGAAATACTCATACTACTACATCTCCAAGAAGATTCCTTCTCAGTTTCGGTATCAGGTTCACACCCTTGATAGCTCAAATCTATCATTGCTTACTAGCACACCAACTATACTTGGTCTTGACGCGTCTTCAAAACAATCACCGCTCCTAGATACTACGAACTAAACATCACTCCCTTCTAGACACACTCATTCTGAACAATACTGTAGGTTTTTCCGCTTCGGAACGACTCGGTCATAATGACTCGCATGAGACTCTCTCCATGCAGTCGATAAGGATAGGGTTACTTTAAGTGTAGAATACACATATCTATTTATGCTTAAAATAACCCAAATAATCCCAAAACGGATCAAAAATGGCAAAAATGTGCTTGTATCTGAGTTTATTGTGTGCAGGTTTGGATATGTCAAATATCGCAAGAAAACAGTCAAAAACGAACACGAGAACGGATGAGTGATCAAGAAGCTAAAGAAATCAAAGCCGAAGCCAGAGAGATCATGCCTCAGCCTTCTACAGTCTATGCAAGCTAAACAAGTCAACCAAGCAAGCTCCATTGTTTTTATGAAGTTCAAGGGCTGATTTGCATTTATGAGTTGTTTATATCTTGATATTGTGCTGCCAAACAAAGGGCGGAATGCAAATTACCTCTAAGATGCAACAAGGCGCGGGTACAAAGTATGGGTCAAATATACCCATGGACCTTCTTTTGCCAAATCATAAGCCAACCCCCAAACCCAATTCACCGTCCTTACCATGCCCTAACAGAACAACCCGTTAAGTTAATAAAATTATAACCCTATAACAGTTTACTGTGCATCATTTTTACCCCAAAACGATTTACTCACTCACACACCATGAACACTCCAAGAAACACATGAACCTAGTTCGTTAAACCCTCACCACACTCAAAGTTAAACCATAGGGTTAATAACCTCTCAACACCCGTAACCCATCCATCACTTTCAATTAACTATCAACCCATGCCACCCTGGCATAATCTAACGATTTCATTGGGTGATGTGACGTGTGTGATTGCTTACTCTCACATAACTAACACACTCTATGCCACATCATCGATCCGTTTATACTCACTTTAAATCCTACGGCTTACATATGAGATCAAGGAGAGAGAAGAGATTGAAGGGTCAAGATGAAGATGAAGAAGGATCTAGAGAAGGTGAAGAGCTCAAGCTTCGGGTATAAATACCCCCCCATCATTCCAGCTTAAAAGAATTTTTTTAGTGATTAATTTTTAGTTTAAAGTTGTTAGTAGTTTTTATGTAATTTCAATTTCGTGTTGTTCCATTTCGTAATGTAATAAACTTTATTTCAGTTTTTAATAAAAGTATTATTTTATATTAATTCGTGTTTTCATTCTGTCGAAAAATTTGTGTTTGTTATTGTTATTGTGGATTCAATCAATGCTTGATACCATCTTGGAAAAAGGATGGCTGCTATGGTATCAAAGGGGTGTTTTAGGGCTGAGGGTCAGCTTATAGGTTAGATTAAGTTTTTGTTATTGATTAAGGGCTTATGTGGATTAAGCCATAAGCCCCACTTAGCTTATTGTTGCTTTCCTGTTCTAGCTGGAAAGCTAAGGTACACACCATTTACTTTACAATTGTCCTTTTTCTTCTTAGTAATAAGCTGTTAAGTTCATTAGAATTAAATAAGCTGTTTGGTTTTGCTAATGTTTGATTAAGCATTTTATTGAGTAGTTAAAATTCTGTCAAGTGCCTTTTATTTTGCTTTGTTCATGAAGTTTAAGAGATAGAATTCTAAGCTTCTAGAGCTTATAAGCTGATAAGCTTATTCAGCTTATTTTAAATAAGTAGAGTTAAGTTTTATTCTTAAAAAGCTAAGTTAATAAGCTGATTTAATTGCATTAAGGATGCTGGTTGTTGGATTTTAATTAATGCAGGGACCTGTTTTGTAACTTTTGAAAGTTTCTGTTAGTAAAAGCTTTTCACAGTTAGTCCTTGTTAATTGCACAGTTAGTCCTTAGTTAATTACATAGATAGTCCTTAGTTAGTTTGATTGTTAAGTCTCGTTAATCCCAAGTCCAGGGACTATTTCTGCCATTAGTTCAAACTTTGTGTTTTTTTTATAAAACTTAAATGTTTGGCCGCCTACCCTTATCTTTCTGTTTTGACACTTTCGACCCATGTGTTTGTTTTGATTTAGTTTAAGTTTTATAAAAATAGTTTAATTAAGTAATAAAATTAGGTTTTTAGTTTAATTAGTTAAATTAGTTTTTAATAAATAGTTTAAAATTAGGGCTTTTAATAAAATTAATTTTCTGCATTTTTTCTCTTTATAAAAAGTATTTTTATAGAATTTTTTTTAGTTTAGTTTTTATGTTAAATAATAATCTTCAAATTTAGTTTTAAAACATTTAATTTTCAAAACTTGTTTTTTTTATTTAACTTTTAAATAGAAAAATTTAGTTATAAAAAAATGTTTTTCTCATTTTTTAATTTATTTAGAGTTAATTAGTTTAACAAAAGTATTTTTCTTGTTTTTATCATTTAATTTCTATTTTTAGAAATTTAATTTAGATATTAAATGTATTTTATTCATAAAAATCCGAATAGCCTTAAAAAAAATTTTTCTTTTTCTTAAATTTTCTTTTGCATTATTTTAGGGTGGAATCTAGTTTTAATTTTTTAAGAATTTAAATTGATTGTTTTCTTAATGTACGCCATTTGTTTAACTTTCATAATTAGGTCATTAGTTGTTTAAAATTGCTGCTTTAATTTTAGTAGTATAATTAAATCAAAATATCTTTTTTCTTATTCAAAATCTCGGGTCCAACTTAAACGAGGTTTCCATTGCACGAGTTTTCATTTCATGTGGGGAAAACGACCCGGAGTGGATCATACTTACCGGTTTTAATATACGTATTTTATAATTTATATTAGATATATATTTGAGATGTGAATTTTTATCAAGGGTAACTTGGTATTCTTTCTTAATTAACTCTGGGATTATATAATACTTATTTTATATTATATTTTACGTGTATAAACTGCTCAATCAGTTTTTGGCGCCGTTGCCGGGGACTAGTGTGAGCGATTCCTTCGTTTTGTGTTTGTCGATTTGGTTTGAAGATCCTTTCGTCCTCGAAAGTTAAATTTTGTCATAAATCAAAAATAAAAATAAATAAAAATAAATAAAATATAAATATAAGTAAAAAATTTATGTTTTCCTTTTCTTTTGTATAGTAAAAGATAAAAAAAATATAAAAAAATCAAAATATAAAACAAATTTTATCTCTTTAATTCAGAATATATATTACCTAGTTGGTTAACCGAAACACAAAACAATATATCTTCCATTGAGATAATTATCTTTTCAATTTCGGTGAATTGAAATTGTTCCCATTTCGTAATCAAAAGATTTAACACTTCGCCTTTGTGTCTCTACGAAACGTACGGTCACCTGAAAGCAATTTTCAAGAGATACCGTGAGTAGTTATTATTTGGCTTAAGTCTTCTTTCGTATAACCGTTAAAATTCATTGCTAAAAAAAAAAAAAAAAAAAAAAAAAATTAGTGTAAGTTTTGCTTTTTAATTGTTAGTTTTCCTTTTTATGCGCACTCGTTCGCAAGCTCGTAGACGTGTCAACACAAACTTTTCGTTGAAACAATTGTTGAACAAAACCGTTGTTCAATGGCCGACAATCGAACGGATGGCTAAATGTTACAAGCGACCATCGGTGGGGTATGTAGATGCTATATGTTATTCCACGATCAATGACTAACAATTTCGAGCTTAAGGCAACTTTAATCAATTCTTGTGCAAAAGCAACAAAATTTCGGGTAGACAACGATCCCACAATCACTTCGTTTTTTTAATAGGTCAACTTCAACGTTTAGACATCAAGAAGTCGATCACTCGATTAAGCTTTAGTTTTTTCTTTTTCTATAGACGGTGAAGCCCGAGATTGGTTAGACCAAAGAACCACCAAGATCTAAATTCTCACATGGACGCTTGTTCAAAATTCATAAAACAATACTTTCCACCTTCAAAAACCACTTACTATCGGAATGAGATCATTACTTTTTATCAAAAACCAAACGAAGCCTTCAACGAAGCATGGGACGTTTTAAAGGCCTTTTCGTCCATTGTCCTCACCATGCTTTTCGGAACTCCACAACTCGATACTTTTTATAATTCTTTGAATTCAAACGATCAAGATGCCTTAGATTCTGCAGCAGGTGGCAATTTCTTGGACAAAATGCCTCAAGAAGGTTTAGCGATTATTGAAAGCAAGTCAAAAGTTCGTTACTCAAGAAGTCGTGCTAATGATTCAAGAGTGAGTACGGATGCTCCTCTTTCTAATTCTTCATCTTCTAATAATTCTTTCGATATGCAACAAATAGCCGCTTCTCTCGAGGATAAGATGACTATCAAGATGAACAAATGATAAGTCAAATGTATGCTTTAGTTGTTATCCTGCACCAGTCAAAGCAGGTTGAGAAGTTTGTGTCATTGTGGATCAAATCACAATGTTTATAAACAATGGTCGTTAACTCGAGGTGAACCGATTTTTTTTTTTTTTTTTTTTTTTTTTTTCCGATAAATCCAACATTTCAACAAACTGAAGTCCTTGGTAATTTTTCTCCAAGAACCAACCTCAAATTTGCAAGATCAAATGAGCCCCCGGGCTTTCAATCAACCAAATGGTCAAAAACAACCAAAACCGTTTATAAGGGACCAATCTCTAATTTCAACAAGAACGTGGAGGAAATTTATCAAAAACGTCAAAACAACCAAAATCAAGTTTATATGCTCACCATACCAAACACCAACCAACCACCCACCAATCAATCAAGTTTTACCTTACCAACCTCCAAACGAATAGTGTTTTGAAACAGATTTGAAAACTACGTCAGGGCAAACGATGCTTGGTCGTTGAAGAGATGTTAAAATATTCAAAATCAAGGTCAAAATTTGCAGAATCAAAATGGCTAATGTTACGAGTTTGTTGACAAGTCTTTAATTTTCTGCAATTTTTCTCTTTATAAAAAGTATTTTTATAGAATTTTTGTTTAAGTTTTATATTTTAAATATTTATCTTCAAAATTAGTTTTAAAAAATGATAATTTTCAAACTTTAGGTTTTTTTTTATTTACACTTTTAAATAGAAAATTTAGTTATAAAAAAATGTTTTTACTATCTTTTAAAATAATTCTAGAGTTAATTTAGTTAAAAAGTATTCTTTCATAGTTTAATCAGTTTCAGCGCCGTTGCCGGGGACTTGTGTGAGCGATTCCTTCGTTTTGTGTTTGTCGATTTGGTTTGAAGATCCTTTCGTCCTCGAAAGTTAAATTTTTGTCATAAATCCAAAAAAAAAAAAAAATAAAAAATAAATAAAATATAAAAAGTAAAAAATATATTTTCCTTTTCTTTTTAGTATAAGTAAAAGATAAAAAAAAAAAAAAAAAATCAAAAATATAAAAAAATTGTCTTTAATTCAGAAAAATAAAATTCACCAAGTTGGTAAAAGAACACCAACAAATAATATCTTCCATTGAGATATTATCATTTCAATTTCCGGTGAACTTGCAATTGTTCCCAATTCGTAATCAAAGATTTAACACTTGCCTTTTGTGTCTCTACGACGTACGGCTCACCTTGAAAAGCAATTTTCAAGAGCTACCGTGAAGTAGTTGATTATTTGGTTTAAGTCTCTTTCGTGTAACCGTTAAAATTCATTGCTAAAAAAAAAAAAAAAAAAAAAAAAAAAAATTAGTGTAAAGTTTTGCTTTTTAATTGTTAGTTTTTCTTTTTATGCGCACTCGTTCGCAATCTCGTAGACGTCGTCAACAACAAACTCTTCCGGTTGAACCAATTGTTGAACAAAACGTTGTTCCAATGGCCGACAATCGAACGATGGCTCAAATGTTACAAGCACCCATCGAGGGGTATGAAGATTGCTATAGGTATTCCATCCGATCTAATTGCTAACAATTCGAGCTTAAGCAACCTTTAATCAATCTTGCTGCAAGCAACAAAATTACGGGTTGACAGATTCCCCCACAATCACTTCGATTTTTTAATAAGGTCACTTCACCGTTTGACATCCAGAAGTTCGGAACACTTCGATTAGCTTTTGTTTTTCTTTTTCTCTGGACGGTGAAGCCCGAGAATTGGTTAGACACAAGAACACCAAGATCAATTCTCCATGGGCGACTTGTTTCAAAACTTATAAACAATATTTTCCACCTTCAAAACCACTTTACTATCGAAATGAGATCATTTACTTTTTATCATAAACCAACGAAGCCTTTAATGAAGCAAGGGAGACGTTTTAAAGGGACTCATTCGTCAATGTCCTACCATGGCTTTTCGGAACTCCACCAACCGAGACTTTTACAACCTCTTTGAATTCAAACGATCAAGATGCCTTAGATTCTACAGCAGGTGGCAATTTCTTAGACAAAATGCCTCAAGAAGGTTTAGCGATTATTGAAAGCAAGTCAAAAGTTCGTTACTCAAGAAGTCGTGCTAGTGATTCAAGAGTGAGTACGGTATGTCCTTTCTATTCTTCATCTTCTAATATTCTTTCGATATGCAAAAATTAGCCGCTTCTCTCGAGGATAAGATGACTATCAAGATGAACCAAATGATAAGTCAAATGAAAGCTTTAGTTGTTACTCCTGCACCAGTCAAAGCAGTTGAGGAAGTTTGTGTCACTTGTGGATCAAATCACAATTTTAACAATGGTCGTTAATCGAGGTGGAAACGATTTCCGATAACATCCAACAATTTCAACAACTGCATGCCATTGGTAATTTTCTCAAAGAAACCAACTTCAAAATTGGCAGTCAAATGAGACCACAGGGTGTTCAAATCAACAAATGTTCCAAACCAACAAAACCGTTATCAAGGGACCAATTCTAATTTCAACCATAACTTGTGGTAGGACAATTTTATTCAAAACCGTCAAAAACAACCATAATCAAGTTTATCAAGCTTCCACCATACCAAACACCACCAACAACCACCAATCAATCTAGTTTTTTACCTTACCAACCTCCAACGGAATAGTGTTTTTGAAACAAGATTTTGAAATACACGTCAAGGCAAACGATGCGGTGTTGAAGAATGTTCAAAATCAAGGTCAAAATTTGCAGAATCAAATGGCTAATGTTACGAGTTTGTTGACAAGTCTTTAATTTTCTGCAATTTTTCTTTTTATAAAAAGTATTTTTATAGAATTTTTAGTTTAAGTTTTATAATTTTTTTAAAAAATTAATTTTCAAATTTAGTTTTAAAACATTTAATTTTCAAACCTTTAGTTTTTTTAAATTTTAACCTTTTAAATAGAAAAATTTTAGTTATAAAAAAATGTTTTTCTCATCTTTTTAAATAATTTAGAGTTAATTTAGTTTAAAAAGTATTTTTCTTAGTTTTAATCAGTTTTTGGCGCCGCTGCCGGGGACTTGTGTGAGCGATTCCTTCGTTTTGTGTTTGTCGATTTGGTTTGAAGATCCTTTCGTCCTCGAAAGTTAAATTTTTGTCATAAATTCAAAAATCCAAAAAATAAAAAATATAAAAAGTAAAAAAATATTTTCTTTTTCTTTTTAGTATAAGTAAAAAAATAAAATATAAAATAAAAAAATCAAAAAATATAAAAAAAATTGTCTTAATTCAGAAAATAAAATTCACCAAGTTGGTAAAAGAACACCAACAAATAATATCTTCCATTGAGATATTATCATTTCAATTTCCGGTGAACTTGCAATTGTTCCCAATTGGAAAACGACCCAGGGGTGGAAAGGTGAATCCATCTTGCCCTGGTTTAATATACGTATTCTATATATATATCTTTGTGAGTGGAATTGTCCAAATGATACTTGGGGATTTCCTTAATTTCTCTATAAGTATATTATTTTACGTGTATGTAAAATTGCGAATCAGCTATCACCAGTGAAACGAACTATAATACCATGTCGAACATAGGATGTTGCGGTTAAACATCACCTACGGCAAAAACGGCCATTATTTTGGCATCCATACATGTCAAGCATCAGTGGGTGGGGGGGGGGGGTGTTTCCATGAGCCTTAGAGCAACGTAATTACATTTATATGATATCTGCATCTGTTGCATTATCATACACTATAAGTGGAGATCTTGTGGTCCTACAATATATGATACGATTTATCAAACAATGAATTCACCAACATTATTGTTGACGTTTTAAAGCAATGTTTTTCAGGGGATCAATAAGCACAAGGTGCGATGGATACATTGGTGGTTTTGATTTGGATGTCATGCATTAAAGATTTTGTCGCATTTCATTTTGTTATCTGTTATGGGCTGAAAATCTTTGTATTTTGATCAAGTGAACAAGTTAAGCTTCGGGCTTATGTAACAATTACTTTGTTAAATCCAATGTATCGTTTTCAAACGACTTTTTGGTCGTTCTATATATATCTTGTGTTATTGATTTTAAAGTAACACGCCCCGGACCCATATTCCGCTGCGACCCAATTTGGGGGTGTTACAGAAGAAGCATGAGAAAAACTATACCACCCATGACCTGGAATTGGGTGCGTGTGTTCGCTCCGTTAAAATAAAACTGGAGACCATTATCTTAGGGACAAAAGTGTTATCTACCACCATGACCAAAGAGTCCTCCAATACATATTTGACCCAGAAAGATTTAAATATGCGCCAAAAAAAAAAAAAAAGGGCCGGTGGATCGAGCTACGAAGTGACTACGATGTGAAGATCAACATACCACCCGGGCAAAGCGAACGTGGGTGGCAGATGACTGTGAGCATAAAAGAAAGACTCAAGCCAAGACAGTACGTGCCTATGAGTAATACTATTCAGATCTGGACTTAAGACTAAGATTTTGAAGCGCAGAGCGAAGCTTCCAAGGATCTCAAAGCCCACAACTGAATGGGTAAGAGATTAGAAAACACTTTGAGCAATGAGATGATGGTGAAAATTTACTTCTTTGATACGTATCTGATTCCATCATTTGGTGGAGTGTATAGGAAATTGATCATGGATGAAGCTCATACATCTAGATATTACAGTTACATCCCGGTGCAGATAAGATTTCTATGATCTGAGAGACTTGTTATTGGTGCCTGGTATGAAGAGAGACATTGCTGATTACGTTAGCCAGATGTCTTACGTGTTTCTAAGTTAAAGCCTAACACAAAACCCTCAATGATTTCTTCAGCCACCAAATTTCTAGTGGAAAAGGAAAAGATAACAATGGACTTTGTCACAAAGTATGCCCCTAAAAGTAGCAGTGGCGATGATACGATTTGGGGGGTCTGTTGTGGATAGATTGACCAGTCGGCTCACTTCTACCTAATTCGTGTCAGACTATACAAGACAAAGAAATTAGCAAAGATTTATACCAATGAGATTGTAGCAAGACATGGTGTGCCGGTGTCAATCATTTCAGACCGTAATGGTCGATTCATGTCACACTTATGGCAAGCTTTTCAGAAAGCGTTGGGTACGAGACTAGACATGAGTACGGCTTACCACCCTCAGACCGACGGTCAAAGTAAGTGTACTATTCAGACGCTAGAGGATATGCTTCGAGCTTGTTTATCGAATTTGGTATCAGTTGTGATACTCAATCTTCCCATGATTGAGTTTTTCCTTATAATAACAGTTGCCACACAAGCATTAGTGTGCACCATTCGAGGCCAGTACGGCAGAAATTTGAGTTTTCCTATAATAACAGTTACCACACAAGCATTAAGTGCGCACCATTCGAGGCTCTGTACGGGCAGAAATGTAGATCCACCGTGATATGGAATGAAGTTGGAGAAAGTCAGCTTATTAGACCAGAAATTGTGCAAGAAACGACTGATAAGAGGCGTAAACCTCTTGAATTCCAAGTTGGCGACCGAGTGTTACTTTAGGTATCTTCATGGAAGGGAGTGGTACAATTTGGTAAGAAAGGAAAGCTAGCACCACGATATGTGGGACCATTTAAAATCGTGGAGCGTGTTGGACCGGTGGCTTATCGGCTGAAGTTACCCCAGGAGCTGAGTTGTGTCCACGACACGTTTCATGTGTCTAATCTCAAGAAATGTTTGGCGGAGCCAGATGTCCAAGTACCTTTGGATGAGATCGAGATTGATGAAAATCTGCGATTTATTGAAGAACCTATTGAGATAGTTAGTGGAAGGAGATGTGAAGAAGCTAAAGCGAAGAAGAATCCCATTGGTCAAAGTTCGTTGGAACTCTCGGCAAGGAGCTGAGTATACTTGGGAACGTGAAGACCAATTCCGGAAGAAATATCCGAAACTTTTCTCTGAACCCGTACCTTCCTCAAGTGCCGCAACTTGAGCCTTGAGGACAAGGCTCTTCTAACCGGAGGAGACTGTAACATTCTGTATTTTCAGGTCATTTACGATGTCACCTAATTTGCTAATTATTTTTTTTCTCGTACGCGTTTACTTTTAATTTTAATAGTTAAGTTAAATCGCGTAAGCTATAAATCAACAATTAACGTAAACGGACGCCAAACGAATTAAAGTTTTCGTCAAGCAAGCAATATATTATTTTTACGAAAGTAATAATCATCTTTTTATATTTTATTTTTATTGGTTACGTAAAACGTTTACGTTTCGCAATAAAATACATTTAGGCATACCCGAAACCACCAAAAATTAATCTACGCTTCAACAAATACCCATTATTATTCCCAATGCTCAAAGTTTATAAAACTTTGCCTATGTTCACCATGTTAGCTAAATTTGTTGGGAAATACAAGTCAAAAGGTCAAAGTACTGCTAAGTGAAAGATCAAAGTACTGCTAAATAGAAAGTCAAAGTA
>BQNB010051645.1:0-22075 GCA_026074375.1 Tanacetum coccineum | reverse complement strand
TTTGATAATGTGGTTTTAGGAACATGTTTTCAAAACCATTTAAGCTCAAATGCAGTTAAGTCTAGTTAACTTGTAGTTTGTTCTTAATGTACAGATCTCTAGAGGTCACTCCTAGTTTAATTTTTGTTAATTTTCATTTAACTTAGCTTATTGAGGTCTAATCTCCATCTGTTTCAAGCTTATAAGTTGTCATGAGTGTTTTTGAGTCTTAAGCTTAAACTGTCACTTTGAATCAGCTTTTTCTAGCTTATTTTTAAGGTTTTTCAATAAGTCCCTTTATTAAAGTTAATTAGTTTTGCTTAAAGTTTAGATGTTTTCAAAAAGAAAATAAAAAAATGTTTTCATCAAAAAGGAAGTCACAGGTTTCGAACCTGTGACCTCCCCCTTAACTCCCAACACTTTAACACACACACCCTTTACCATCTGCCCTTGGGTCTTTTTCATTTAATATCATGCACCATTAAATGATTAGAGTCATTTTTAGTTTTAAGCTTATTTGTGCTTATTTGCTTTTTAACTGCTTATCCGTTTTAGTTTTTTTCCAGTTTTATTTTTCATAGATTTTAAATAGGTTTAATTATTTTTCATAATTTTTCCAGAATTTTAATAATTAGTTTACTATTTTTAATATTTAATTTATATTAAATACATTTTTAATTCATAAAAAAATTAAATAAAAGTCAAAAAATATATTTTTTTTCTAAAATTATTTTTTATCATTTAGAACTGTTAGAAATTAAATTTACATTTTTAGGGTTAAAATTTGATAATTTCGGTTTTAGTCGCGTTCTTTAAATTCCCGTTATCGTTTTAATGCTTAATGTTTTAATTGTGCCTTTTTAGATTAGCGTGCTTTAAATTTACTTTCCATTTGTGTTATTAGAATTAGAAACCAAACCCAAATCTTTTATGATAATCAAGCTCGATTCCCGACATAATCGTGAATTTTCATTCACCTCTCACTAGGAGAACAATACCAGTGTTGATTACTAATTATTCTTTCTTAAGGATAATTTGTATGATACTTAGTTTACGTATATGTATATGTATTTTATATATATATATATATATATATATATATATATATATATATATATATATATATATATATATATATATATATATATATATATATATATATATATATATATATTATTAAGAGGGGTTTTTGATGATCATCAAAATGGCGTCGTTGCCGGGGAGAGGTGTAACGATTTTTGAGGGATTGTTTGTATTCGAGCCTTGAAGATCCTTTCCCCGTGAAAGTTTTTGTTTTATTTTATATAAAAATACAAAAATATTTTACACTTCTATTTTTATTTTCTTTTGTTTTAATATTGAAAATAACCGTTTGTTAATTGTCGTTTCGGCTCTTTTTTAGTTAACATACTATAAGAGAGGTATAAGGAGGGTCGATCCTACGAACTTCGACCCGAAAGGAGAAGGTTTTTAAAAGCTTCGCGCTTACCCGCTCCTCCGCTTCTTTGTACGTTTTCTAGAGAGCCACCGTGCACTTTTAACTATCGGAACCAAAAATATTTTTCTTTGATTAATTTTTCTCTTTCATAAAATTCAAAAATAATCTTCTTTTCCTCTATCGTTTAATTCTTATGGCATCACTCGACTATCGTCATTGTCTTTATTGTAAAAACCGATAATTCTTCAACATGTCTTGGTTTTCAAGATGCTCGTGGTGTGGAGGTCCGTTTAACGGTGGAAATTGTCGGCATTGTACCAATGTGAGTTTCGGAGATGAGCCCGTCTATGACTCTAATCCAAATTCTTATAATCAAACTCTCGATTTTTCTAACCAACCTTCACAACCCCAAACATCTTCGATCAACCAATTTTATTGTTTTCATTGTAAAGATCCGTTAGAAGATGGTGTAAGTTGTCGACGGTGTACATGTGTGAGGTGTGGATATTATCTTGGAGAAGGATTTTGTTCATTTTGCAATTCTGAAGCTAGAAATTCATTCTGATTCAAATCCGAATTCTTTCAATGATCCTCCAAATGTTTTCCCCCACCCTCTACAACCCCAGTACGAGATATACTCATGCGAGTTATGTGGAAATGATTCTCACCATGGTTATGATTGTCCACCACGGTTCCCGCTTGTCTATGAGCAGGAACCGAGCTACAATCAAAACTTTAGTGATAATTATTATCCACAAAATTCACCAAGTTTTCCACAACAATATCCTAATTGTAAAAACTGTGGGGGTCCTCTTGAAAGTTTTCAATGTCAACCGATGAATCAAAACTATTTTGAGCTTAACTCTTCCAGTTTTGACCAACCCCCGCAATATTCCATCAATCATCAGCCTTCGAGTATACAAGAGAACCTTAATCAACAAAATATGTATGAACTTCTTCAAATGATGCAATCATTTTGTGAAAAGTTACTTCAACAAAAGCAGGCGGCTAGCATCGATAGATCGCCTCTTCAAGAAATGAGTATCCAAGATATGGAGGATCTAAAGCAGCATTATTTAGATGAAATGTTAAGTTTAAGTAATGACTTACAGATTAAAGATTATCGTAATGAGAAAATAGATATTCGTTTTAGAAGGGAATGTGAAAGTATGATTGATGAGCTTAAAGGTAAATTCAATGGAATGAGTATTGAGATTAATAAAAAGAAAGAGCTTCAGCATCTAGAGCAGGTGGCTAATCTTAGTACTTATCCTTCGCAACGTTTCAAATATTTTTACTATGATGACGATGATGACTATGATTACGAGGAGAGGACTATTCCTTTGAATGAAATTGATTCTCAAATACCTCCGTCTATTGCAATCACACCTGTTTTACTGACTTTGGAACCCGAGAACTCTCTCATCATAGGGAATGAGGAACTTAGCACTATTCCTGAAAAGGAATCGAACGAATTCATAAAGTCTAGTGTTGAGAACCGTGTTCCAATCCCAAGTGAGTCCGAGGATACATCCGAGAGTGATAGTGATTGTAATTCACCTTCGTGTGATGATTTCTCTCCCATTAACGTTTATAAGGAAAAATTCGTGACTTTCTCTAACCCTCTCTTCGATTCAAATGATGATTTTACCTCTAGTGATGATGAGTCACTATCCGATGAGAACGTTTCGGAAGATAATGTTAAAATTTATTCGAACCTTCTTTTTGAATCGATGACGAATACATCTCTAGTGACGTAAATCCTTTTTTTGATGAGGTGTTAGAGAACATCGAGAGTAAGGACTCTTATGTTTCTAACCTTGATGAGCCGGCTTTGTTAGTCACACCTCTTTTCGATTTTAACGAGGATGAATGTTTCGACCCAGGTGACGACGTTGATGAGATTGAGCTTCTACTTCACGGTGATCCGTTTACTCCTATGATAAGCGTTGTTTCCATTCTCGAGGGGTTCACCGATGAACCGTCTCTCGAAGAGATTGATGATTTATTTGATTTGGAATCTAAAGCGAATGATTGGAAGAAGATTTTGTACGATGCTCCAATTGATGATTTGATGACCGAGGACAAAGTTTTTGACGTCGGCATTCATGAGAAATTTTTTTCTTCAACATATGTGAGCTTACCCTTTGAGGATCGCTGATCTGCAAGATTTCTTACTATATATATATAATATAAATATATATATATATAATAAGTAATCCCAAAATATCAATAATAAGAATTCCGTAAGGCTTTTAAAAGAGATTTTTACTTTTATCCAAAGTAAAACCCCAAAAAACCTTCCCGGGTCGTGTCCTGACGAGGTGCGAATTTGAAAATCGAGGTAACGTTTGTGGAACAATGCTTGAATATCACAAATTTGATTTGGTTTTCTATTTCTACAAATAAAATGCATAAACAAGTAAAGGCACGCTAAAAACGAAAGCAAATAAGGCTAAAACACTAAAAACGATAACGAGATTCAAAACTCGTTCTTTAAAAACCTAAATTCTAAAATTTTAACCTTACAAATGAAAATTTAATTTTTATAAATCCTAAATGATAAAAGAAAATTTTTAAAAAAAAGAATAATATTTTTTTGACTTTTATTTAATTTATTATGAATTAAAAACAGATTTAATCTAAATTAAATATTAAAAATAGTAAACTAATTTATAAAAATCTAGAAAAATTAGGGAAAATACTTTAAACAGTGTAGCATCTATGAAAAATGAAAACTTGAAAAATGGATGAACGAATAAGCTGTTAATAAGCTATGAAGCTTAGATAAGCAAAACTGGAAAATGAGTGTTATATATTAAATAGTGCAAAGAAAGAAATGAAAAAGACCCCAGGGCAGTTGGCATGTGTGTGGTGTGTTAAGGTGTTGGTGTGAAAGGGAGAGGTCACAGGTTCGACCCCTGTGGCCTCTCCTTTTTTGAAAACATTTTTTAACAACTTTTTGCATAAGCTTAAAATAGAGACCTTTTGTAAAAGCACTTTTTTTGAAAAGCTAAATTAAGCCAGAAATAAGCCCAATAAGCCCAATAAGCCAACAATATTAAATAGAAAACAAGCAGACTTAACTAAATGCTAAACAGATTTTTGAACATTTTTAAAAGCAAAATAAGCTAACCTAAACTACATGATAAGCTGTAAAAACTTAGACATATGAAGATTCACATCTAAACTACAATTTCAAGCATTAAAAACATGACTAACAACAGATTAATCTTAAGAAATTAAAGATCAAAGACAAACTGACACTGAAACTATAAATGGCCTTTTCAGCAAAAAGGGCTTTTGCAGCCCCTAAAATAAGCCATCAAATAAGCACTAAACCTTAAACTAAGCTCAAAATTATAAAATCTATACTACAATCTACTTGTGCCAGGAATTTAAAGGCTTAAAACTAACTTAAGCTATCCTAGAAGTGAGATTGAGATTGCCTAAAATCTAACCCATGACTTGAAATCTGAAACAGTTATGACCCAAAGCTTTAAAATGAATGAAACAGTAAATATACTTGAAATACCAGATTTTAGAGTTAACTAAGAAGAAATGCATACTTAAACTAAGTAATCACCATAGTTTTGAACTAATGCATATGAAAACTTGTAGACTTCTTAAAACATGATTTAAACTTAACTATTTATGATCTAAAACTGTTTCATAATGAATCTAAACTAGGTTTAAACACTAAACATGACCAAAACAGTTTTGACAAAGGAATTGGGTACTTATGCCAAACACGCCCTTAAAACTATAAAACATGATTTAAGCTTAAAACAGATTAAACTAAGCATGGAATTATATCAAATAAGCATCAATTAGGCAAAATAAGCATTTAGAAAGCAATAACAAGCATGAATAAGAAGAATGTAAGCATTTGTATAAAATGACTTGAAAAAGTAAAAATGGAACTTACAAGAGGTCCTATACCTTTGTTTAAGAACTTTAACACCCTAAATCAGCTTCTAACTATCCTATTGCTTCCTAAGAAGCACTATCCCATGGCCATCTATGATTTACCATGCTCTATTTGAGAAATAAGCAATAACAGTATTGAATGACTTTTGAAAATGAAATGATGAAACAGTGAACTTTGTAAAGCATAACTAAATTGAACATGAATGAAAGAGCATTAAGAGAATTGAGATATTGAAAGTAACAAGCAATATTGATGAAAACAGTAATGTAAGACAGAATTGAAATTGAAATGACTTTTTATTAAAAATGAAGATTAGAATGCTTTGAAATGTAAAGACAGAATTTAAAAGCATAAAACATAAATAAAGACATTAAAAATAAAGTTTTAAACTACTCCTAAGTTGCATCTTCTAATGAAATAAACCTAGTCTATTTATTGAGGAACACAAGTCTTGAGCTGTGCTTGTTGTGTTTTTGTGGTGAGAGGCTTCAAGTCTTCAATCATAGCCATTGATTTGGCTTGTTCACCAAGGGGGATGATCCTAGCCCTTAATCTTGATTCTAGGTCCTTGTAGCCAATGAAACCTTATGAGATTGCCAAGGTGGCAATCCCTTTGTCTTGTACTGTAAGAGTGGGGTTGAGTTGGTTTTGGGGAAGAGTCACAGGGATAGTGATGGGTGAATAGGGACCTGTGGGTTTTGGCGGGAATTTGGTTTTGAGGTTTTGCTGAGTGGGGTTACTGGGTTAAGGATTAAACGGGGTTATGTTATGAAAGGGATTTAGGGTTTAAGGACGAACTATGTAATTAGGGTAAAAGTGGGATTAAGGGAGGAAGATGATAAACAGTGTTAATGGGGAATGACGGGTTAATTAGGGATGAAGAGATTATTTTAGGTTTGTTTGACCGGGTGTTTGACTTGGGGTTTAAGTGGGTAACGGGTGTTACTCTGTTTGGGTTAAGGACTGGCACCGTTAGTCCTTTTGGACTAACGATGAAAAGGTATAAGGACCAACGATGTGATGATCTTAACTGGAGTAAAAGAGGGCTCGTTAAGTGTGTATACAGTTAAGGCAATGGGCCTGTTTAGGCCAGTTTTATATTTAAGGGTCTTGGGCCTATTTAAACTTCAAATCCTTTTAGCTTTATCTCTTTAATAGCTTAATGGGCTGCCCCGACCCATTAGATGGGTGCGGGTTGGCCCATTAAGTATTTCTTCGGTTTCGGCTTCGGCTTTGACTTTGACTTTGTCGTGGTGGACTTTTTGGTTGACTTTGACTTTTTACTCTCATTCCATTCCCGTGCTCGGTTTTGTTTGTTTTGACTTCGTTTTTTTGTCCTTTAGTGAATATCCAAAACCTGCACAGTATATAAAGCAAAACAAACATATTTTTGGCTTTTTTTGGTCATTTGGGGTTGTTTTATTAGGTAAAAAGTATGTGTATTTAAGCACATACCAAAATCTCCCATACTAAACTATTATCGTGTCCTCACGCAATGCCATAAGTAAACACTTTTAGAAAACCAAGAATCTTAATCTCCCTTGACTAATTACCTCGAAAAGTAGCTAAGTGTTCATCAAGAGGAATTAAAGAATCACTAATTTTGAAAAGCCCCATTTTGACCATTTTTATAAATCTACACTTATTACCACATATATTTTTGAATTTTTCTTTTTTTCTCATTTTTTTGTACTTTTTCTTTTTAAGCAGCTAACTAGAATGTATGGACTTTCGTTATTTTCATAACTTTAAGGGTCATGGAATAAGAAGCACTTTAATCCTAAAATGCTCAAAAAGATAAATTCATCGTCCCCGACTTTTCACTTGTCCCAAATAAAGCTTAAAAACAAAATCACCGTTAAATACAAGTTTAGATGCTAACACTACTCATACTTGTACCTTGTGAAACTTTTCGCTCCCGACAATTATTATATCTTAGGCGAATGTGCTTATTTCGAATTTCAACCATAGATCAAATGTTTTGCAAAATTTTTATGCTTCACGTTCCACCCAAAAGTAATGAATTTGAAGGCGAGATCATCCCATGTAGCGACTTTCGTCTCGACACATCCTAACCTTACGGCTAAGTGACCAGGCTTTTGACACCCCACAAAGACTAGTATCGAGACTCACGGACCTTCGGGTTCAACATAGAACAAGAAGCACTTTAATCCTAAAATGCCCAAAAAAGGATAAATTCATCGTCCTCGATTTTTCACTTGTCCCAAACCAAGCTTAAAAAATGAAATCATCGTTAAATATAAGTTAAGATGCTAACACTACTCATATTTATAATTTGTGAACTTTTCACTCCCGGGAAAAAATAAAAAAAAGAAAAAAAAAAAAAAAAAAAAAACAATTATTAGATCTTAGGTGAATTGCTTATTTCAAATTTAACCCAAGATCAAACGTTTTCAAAATTTCTATGCACACGTCCACCCCAAAAGTAAGAGTTTGAAGCGAGATCATCCCATGTAAGCGACTTTCGTCTCGGCACATTCCCAACCTTGCGCTAAGTGACCAGCTTTTGACACCTCACAGAGACTAGTAATCGGACTCACGACCTTCGTTTCAAAACCCTTGGTTTTCCGAAATAAAACAATTTATTTTTAAAAAACGACAAACCTTTTGAACTAATTAGTCGTTAGTTCAAAAGCATATTTGAATTCATGAAAAAAGATTTTCCCTATATTTATTAAATCACACATATTACACTTAAAAATAATTACACATCCTTTAAACTAAGGAAATCCTCGACCTTTTAGAAGGCTGCAACATTGTTGTGAGCCGGCAAGATGCAGCAAACTTAACCAGTCGTCGGGAAATTAAACTATGTGCCCTATTTAGAAGACTGCAACATTGGTTGTGAGCCGGCAAGATGCAGTAAACTTTTATTAGCCCACAGTTTTTATTATTATTACTACCTCATTTTTCAACATTTTTTTTTCTTAAAAACCTTATATTACCATGATATAGAGAAAATTTCTTTTTAGAAAATTTAAGTATAAATTTGAACTAAAATTATTGATATCGACCATACTTCAAAAATTGTTGATATAAGTTTAATTTTCAAAGAGAGCACGTATTATTAGTTCCGATTAGAAGCTAATGGGAGAGAAAGCACAACTACACGTTATGAGCTCTTAAGATTTCCAACTAATCCTTGTTTAGCATCTAACTCATAATTAACTCTATCATTTCTCGTTCTTCGCAAATTTAAAATCTTTAATAAAAAGATCCGCGAATGCTTAGTCTAAAAGTTAAGGGACAAGCTAGATATCAATACGCTCGATCAAGTCAAAATTTATTCTTATTCTACCCAGCAGGAAAGTCGAACATTGTGATAAAACACTTATTTTATTTTTGAAAATTTTTAATTTTTTTCATTTTTTGGTATTTTGGTGGTAAAAACGGGATTACGTGAAAACAACGGCTGCAGGCATAATCAAATCGATAGATCCCACCCATACTAGAATTGAACATTGTCCTCAATGTTTTAAGAAGGGTCTCTACATAAATCTAAAGCCATTTATTAGGTATGCATAAAGATAAATGTTAGTCGATAAGATTAGGATATTGGATTCCCATAATGAAGCTGAGGATGTGAAGCTCAAGTGAACGAAGGACAAAACTACGAGCACGAGAGGCTTCATAATCCGTGGCAATCCTGGACATACAACACAAAACACAAAACACGAGAAAGGGAGAAGCGAGCCTCCTCACATCACACTTATTCATTACTACTATAAATATTATATTAGGATAAGCATGGGTTGCCACCCACAAAGCGCTTATTTTTGTTAACCGAGTCTTGAGCCTGACTCGATCCCCCATACTTGAGTAGGTCAAGAGGGATAAAAATGAAGATGACGAACACCCAAATTAGGATTGTTCTATCCATGAATCAACATCGGGCTTTTATGATGAAAAAGCTTGGAAGCTTTAAAGCCCCGATGTGATGAAGAATGAGGAGATTTCTCCTTTGAAGCAAGAACACCGTGATTGAAAACTTTGTCTTCATTTTTGGATGAAAATAGAAGTAAAGTATCAATCATAAGGGAAAGAGTAGCAAGAAATCTCGTGGATTCAACTTCAATGCATATCCTCAGATCGTAAATCTTGTTTCTATCTCCAGAAGGAGAAGAAACATCAAGATCGGATCCGAGATCACTATGAGAAGGAATGAAGTCGAAATCCATATGAAGGGTGGGATGGGTGGGCAAAATATTAGGCACATCAATGGGGACGTCTTCCACCACATTAATGGTTGAATCTCCCGAATCAGAATAATCAACATGAAATGATTTGAACTCGGGAAGGGAAGTAGAATTATCGTCTCCTTCCGTGTCGTAATCATCACTCTCAATACCCGGTGGTATTGAGTCATCCGAACCGGGAAATATATCGATCTCTTCCCTAAGAGAGTCACTATCCTCAACGGGGATAGGAAATGTGGGAAGAGACTCGATGATTGGTATTCGCTATTTTATACATATCTTTTACCTTGAAAAACAAACCCAAAAGACCAAAAACATAATTAAAATGACAAATATATGCTTGTTTTTGTGTTTGTGTATGTGCATGTACAGATATCAAGAAAAGAACAAAAATAAAGACAAAACCAAACAAAACTGAGCACGGGATCGGAAAGAGTGCAAGAAGACGAGTCCAACGGTGCCCTCGGATATTAATGGGCCAGCCCGATACCCACTTAATGGGCCGGGCCAGCCCACTATTATATAAACCCATTAAAAGCCCAACAAATAAATATGAAAGTGAAAGTTGGTGACGCCATAGTGACATCATGTCACGTGTAGCAGAAATTAAATCAAAAAATGGTCATGTGACCATTCACTAGCAAATGAATGAGCCAATCTTTATCCGACACGTGGCAAGGGTAGTTTTACTTCTCAAAATTCATTTCATATGTACAAAAGGCATGATCTGACGGTGGAAGAAAATGCGTAGAAATGAAGCACTCAAAAGGCCACGTGGCTTCACATCATCGGTGGATCATTTTCATTGCATGTGGTGATCCGTGTGACACCGGATCCAAGCCAATGATTGGCTTATAACTACACTAATGATTAGAGCAAAGTTACAAAATTCACCCTTCTCCACCTATAAAACTCAACTCGCCTCCCCTCATTTTAGCAGTTTTTTTTATTATTTTTTTTAGTTTAGTTTTTAAGTTTTTAGCTTATCTTAGGTTTGTAACTGCTTATTTTAATTTTCCAGCTTATTGTACCTTTCTTATTTTGCAAGTTTAATGTAATGATGAATTAATGTTGGTTTAAAATTCATTAAAGATCTCGTTTTGCTTTTTGTTTGCTTAATATCTCGTTAAACCTACTTTTCATGATGTTTATTCTATAATCTTATTTTTTCGTGCTTATTTCCATGGCTTATTAGTATCAAAAGTCCTCGAAAGCTTAAATAATGACTTCTATTAGCTTTCCAAGTTAATTCGATTCATTATCAAAAGTTTTAAGAACTTTTCAAAGTAACAAGTCAAAATAAGCTCGTATTTAGCTTATTGCTATGCTTATTTCGTTTTTGTTTAAATAGGAGTTCTTATTTTCTAAAATAATAAGTTTATATTCATCTTATTTAGTTTAGAGTAAGTTTAAAGTGTTAGATCGAATTTTATGAGCTTATTTGCTTACTCGTTTGGATATTTGTTTCGTTTGAATGCTTAATGCTTATCTTGTCATTTATTTAGTCTCGTTTGCTTATGTAGAAATTTTAAAATAATTGTCTCGTTAATTTTGAAAATGAGTGATGCTTATTTAGTTGGTTTAAGCTTTTATTTGCTCGATGCTTTTAGTTGTTCGTTGTAGTATTATCATGACTTATTTTTCATATGCTAGTTTATTCCATTTTACATCATTTTGCAACATTTTACTCGTGCACCTTCTGTTCCGTTTTACAACATTTGAAGTCTAGGCCTAAATCCATGAATCAATATTGGGTGACACGGACTGCACACTCACATGGTAAATAGTGACTCCAAGAAATTTAAACGAGTATTAGAGGTTGAAGAAATGGAGATAAATGTGCAAGTGCATGAACGTTAAAGGAAATTATTTTTTGGTTTTTCAATAAATAATAACAATTTATTTAATTAGACGAAGAACATAAACCAATAATCAACTCTGCTTCACGGTAGCTCTTAAAAGAAAAACGCACAAAGAGCAGAGGCAGCTGGAAAGCGCGAAGCTATTAAAAACCTTTCTCCTTTAGGGTTGTAGTTCCTCGGAACAACCCTCCTTATACCCCTCTTAGAATTTGTTAAACTTTTAAAGGAGAGCCGTACGTCGCAAGTGACACAAAGGCAAGTTTTGAATCTTTTGTTCGGGAACTTATTTGTATAATACACAAGATTCAAGCATTGATATTGATGATGGTATTGATTATTATCTTGATTAAGCCATGTGTTTTTATGTTTATGTGAGGTAGTTTATATCTATATGATGTTAATTACTCTATACTAATACTAATAAAAGAAAATAAAAAATATTTTTGTTTTTTTGTATTTTTATAAATAAAAGAAAATATTTACAAACGGGAATGATAACTTCACGAGAGAAGGGTCTTCAAAAACTAATCTTCAAACGAAACGATAATCTTTTACACCTCCCCGGCAACGACGCCAAAATGATTGTAGGCTTAAACTCAACCTTTTTTAATTATATAAATATATAATAAATATATAAATAATAAGGCTAAATCAACGGTAAAGTATTCCAAGATGCTTTTAAAAGATTCTTTTTTATCCAAAACAAAATCCTTCAAAAATCTACCCGGGTTGTTCTCCCAACAGTGCAATTGAAATCAAGAACGTTTGTGATCGCGTGTTTGAATGGTTTGAAAGTTTTTGGATTTGGAAACTAATTCTACAATTAAAATGCAAAAACGATTAAAGAAAACCTAAAAACGAAAGCAAACGAGTGATTAAACCCTAAAAACGAGAACGGGGTCGAAACCCGTTCTTTAAAAAACGAAATTTTGAAATTTAAAACCTACGGATGCAAAATTAATTTTCCTAGGTGCTAAATGATAAAAGAAAATTTTCTAAAAAAATATATTTTTTTGACTTTTAAATAATTTATTATGATTTAAAAACTGTTTTAGAAAGAAAAATTAATTAAAAAATACTAAACGAACTTATAAAAATCTGAAAAATTAAGGGAAAGTGCTTTGAACTAAGCTGGATCTAAGAAAAATAAGATGTCCCAAACAGCTTATCAAAATAAGCTGTTAATAAGCTAAAACAGCTTATAAGCTTAAAGGCCAAAATGTCATTAAATACTACGCCACTTGGGACTTTAACGAAAAAGTCCCAAGGGCGCAGTGGTAAGTGTGTGTTATAAAGGGTTGAGGGTGTTGAGGTCCAAGGTTCGAGCCTTGCTCACCTTGGACTTCCACCTTCCCCTTTTTTTTGTAAACATTTTTAATACAACTTATAAATAAGCTGTAAACTATCAACTTTAATAAAGGAATTTTTTTTAAAACTTAAAAATAAGCACAAAAAACAAAAGAAAAATGGCAGATAGGGCTTTTATTTTACACTAAGACATATATAAGCTAAACTGTTAAGGCTTTTTAGAACAAATAAGCTAGGGTAAATGAGAAATAAGCAAAAACAAATAACCAACTACACCTACTAAGCTCCTACAAATAAAAATAAGCTAAGAGAAACAAGCAAATAAGCCAGAAAATGCAGATAAGCAAGAAGGCACAAACTGATAGGCAAACAGCCTTGGGGACAACCTTTGGGCTGATTTTTAAGCTCAAACAAGGATCCTTATGGCTTAATGGGGGCATATGAGCTTAAAGCTTATCTTAAGGGCTTTCTAGAACTGCAAAGAAAATAAAGTTTGAAACAAAAATAACCAGAGAAAAAGGCCAATGAAAAGTGCTTATCACAAAAACTGCTTGGTTTTTGGAATTTTTGAAAAGACAAAGGACACAATGCAAGCTTAAAAATAAGCTAACAAATAAGCTTTAAAATGAAAAACAAGTTGAAACAGATGGAGTTTGACAAGAAAAGAGCTTATGCTCAAAAATTTAGAAGCTAAAAACAATTTTAACTAATTCAAAATTGAAAATGAAAAAGGGTCTTTTTAGACTAAAAAAATTGCTTGATACTTTGACAGAATTTGGACAAAAACAAAAGTAAAGTAAAAGGGACCTAGACTACTGAATTAGACACTGAAAACAACACTAACACAAGTTTTAAAATCAGATTTGAAAGACTTAATCTTAATAAGCAAATGGAATTGTCCTGTCACCACAGATTCCAAGTAATATATAGAAAAAGCTTAAAACTAGCTTAAAGAACTTAAAATTCTTAAAACTAGCTTAAAAACAGCTTAAGAAGGCTGGGACAAGTTAGCCAAATGACCCAAGTGGATTTTCATACAATTTTGACCCTTTTTCACCCTTGACCCAAACACCCCTTTCAGTTTATATGGTCTTTTTTTAACTGATTTTGGTGAATTTAAGAAAAGTTTTTTAAGACAGATGACAATCAAACAAAGTTAAGCTAAAATAAGAAATTTTCAACAGACAATAAGCACTAAAAATAAGTAGACAAGCAATGAGCAGAATAAGTTAAAATTGGAAAGATTTAACATAAAACTTAAACAAACCACATAAAAGCAAATAACAAACACATATAAGCATAAAACACAGTAATAAGCATGAAAAAGCAATAATAAGCAGAAAATAAGCTAATGAATAGTAAAATGCCAAAAATTGAAAAAGAGAAACTCATAAGAACCCTTGCTCAAAACAGAGTAAATCAATGATTCTACAAGCTCTAGCTTGTCAAAGACAAGCAAGTGTGGTCTTAAAAGCTCTTCCCTTGCTAGCTTTTCTTCCAAATGCTTTGGTAATTTAAGGGGTGACTTTTGTTTTTTCTTGGTTTTTAAGACAGAATTTGAAAACAAGTTTTATATAAGCTTTCAATGACTTGAAAGGCTTATACAAGAGCTTAACACTATATTTAAATGACAATATATGTAAATGACAAGTATTTAAAGTAAAGCACTTAAAATTGCATTAACTAAAAAATTACAAAGCTTAAATTTAAATGACAATTAATTTAAATGACAATGTATTAAAAAGACAACATTAAAATGGTACAAACTTGTTAATAAGCTTTTGACTCTAACAAAATTCGACAAAAGTAAACTATGAACTAGTCTAGCCTATTTATACTAAAAACCTAGTCTTGAGCTCTTCTTTGTGTGCTTTCTCTGTGAGGGGCTTCAAGCATATGTGTTTGTTGTGTGAGTGGAATCCAAAGAGTAATCTCAGCCTTCAATTTAATCTTTGTCCCCGAGTCTTCTAATCGTGACCATTGATTTATTTGTCCAATAAGGGTTTGCAAGATTGCCAAGGTGTCTTTGTCCCATTGTAAGGTGAGAGTGACAGTTTTGTTGTGGGTGAACAGTGAACGAGGTAGGAAAGAGATGGTTGAATAGTACTAGGTTTTATTGGCGGGAAATTTGGGTACTCTGTTTTGATTTTTAGTGCAAGGTAAAAGTTTGGTTGGATGGCAGGACTAGTCCTTTAGGTTGTAAGAGTTGATTTCAAGAAAAGTCCTTAGTGGTATTAAAGTTTTATGGATGTGGCAGTTTAAGTCCCTCAATGTTATATGTAAGTTTGCAAGTACAGTCCATGAGGTTATAACAGTTTAAAGAATAGGCAGAACTGGTACCTCAGTTTGTTATAAGGTATTGCAAGATAAGTCCTTGTGGTGTAAAAGGGGTTTGGGCCCTTAAGTCTTCATAATGTATAAATGGGTTGACCCGGCCCATTAGATGGGTACGGGTGGGCCCATTTATCATTTCTTTGATTACGGCTTTGACTTTGACTGTTGACTTTTTGGGGTTGACTTTGATTTGACTTTGGCTTTTCCACGCTTTTCAATCCCGTATCCGTTTTGTCCGTTTTGCTGAATTTTTTTCGTCCCCTTTTCTTAGATATCCGTTTCCTGCACAATATAAATGAAAACATACAAATACAATATATTTTTGGTACATTTTTGGTCATTTAAGTCCGATTTTAAAGGTCAAAGGTATGTGTATATAAGCACATACCAAATGTCAATCTTCTTATTGCTAACATCGAAGCATTAAAAGATAATCCCACACCATCTTCTGATTTTATGACCAAGTCTCCCTCTACATTTCCTAATATTTTCTTGGAGGAGACTAACACCTTTGATAATTCTTTACCCGAATCTGAAACTTTTTGCTTTAATCTGGAAGGAGATTATAAGTGGCATACCACTAACTCGTTTCTGATTTAGTCTCTTTCGGATTATGAAGCTTTCTACGATCATATTGAAGAGAAGAGTAGTGGCAGTACCATTACTCATGCTTATTTTTCTCAATATGATTCGTTCATCTTTGATCTTTCGATTAATTCGTTTCCTCCTGCCGATAGGAGTGACTTTTATCATGAGGAGTTCACCGATGAACTCGCTCACATCATATCTCCACCGGAGTATGATTGTTTCTATTTTAAGAGTGAGCCCGATCCGGGTGATATTGACAGTAATTGTTGACTCAGGACCGAGCGAATGTTCATTCTATGACAAATGTGAAGTTATCATTCGAGGAAGACCAATCTCCTCTCTGGCATAGTTTGTATGGATCTTTCCTTTCATTTTCTCACTATCCCGTGTTTCTCCTCCATATCTTCTCTCATGTGGGAATGAGGATACCATTTTTGACCCCGGCATCTCCAGTTATAATTCTTTTATGCCGGATGTATCTCATCAGAGTGGAACTTTTATGAAATTCAATGTTTATCCAAACAACTTGAATGAAAGTCCGATGGAGATTTTATCTTCCCCTTGCTCCCCCATGGACCAATGAATTCGGGGTCGAGTCAAGCTCAAGACTCGGTTAACAAAAACAAGCGCTTCGTGGGTGGCAACCTATGCTTATCCATTCTATCTTCTTTCTATTTGCTAATAAGTGTTTTTGTTGTTGTGAGGAGGCTCGCCTCTTTCCTTTCTTGTGTTTTATGTTTTGTGGTTTATTGTCTAGGATTGCCCGGATTCTAAAGCCTCTCGTGCTCGCGGTTTTGTCCTTCGATCACAAAAGCTTCAAATCCTCAGCTTCATTTGGTAAATCTAATATCCTAATCTAATCGACTAACGTTTATCTTTAAGCATACTTAATAAACGGCTTAGGATTTGCGTAGAGACCCTTCAAAAAAAACATTGAGGACAATGTTTCATTCTAGTATAAGGGGGGGTCTTCAATTTGATTGTGCCTGCAGCTGTTGTTTTCACGTAATCCCGTTTTTACCACTAAATGTTTTTAAAAGTACCAAAAAAAATGAAAAAATTTAAAAATTTTCAAAAATAAAATAAGTGTTTTGTCATAATTTTAACTTTCCTGCTCGGTAGATTAAGAGTAAAGTTTGACCCGATCGAGCGTGTTGAGCTCTAGCTTATTCCTTAACTTTTAAGCTAAGCGTTCGTGAATATTCGCGAAGAACGAAAAATGATAGAGTTGAGTATGAGTTGGATGCTAAACAAGGATTATTTGGAGATCTTAAGAGCTCATGTATGTAATTTGTGGCTTTTTCTCCCATAAGCTTCTGACCGAATTAATATACGTGCTACTTTTGGAGATTAAACTTAAATCAATAATTTTTATGTAGTATATAGCAAAAAATTTAGCCTTAGTTCAAATTTATACTTGAATTTTTCAAAAAGAAGTCTTCTCTATATTAAAAAAAAAAGAAAATAAATGATGATATGTTGAAAAATATAATAAATATAAACTGTGGGCTGATAAAAGTTTGCTGTATCTTGCCGGCTCACAACCGATGTTACAGCCTTCTAAAGAAATCCCATAGTAAGATTAAAAATCCGAGACTAATAAAAGTTTGCTGCATCTTGCCGGCTCACAACCAATGTTGCAGCCTTCTAAAAGGTCGAGGGTTACAATTGCATCGATGTTTAATAGTAAGTGTGAATTAATAAATAGATCTCTTTTTGTTAAATTTAAAATATGCTTTTGAACTTTGACTATTCTATTTGATAAGCTATGTGTATACGAGAAACCTAAGAGTTTTTGAAACCTAAGATCCGTGAGTCCCGATACTAGTCTCTGTGAGGTGTCAAAAGCCTGGTCACTTAGCCGCAAGGTTGGGATGTGCCGAGACGAAAGTCGCTACATGGGATGATCTTGCCTTCAAACTCATTACTCTCGGGTGGAACGTGAAACAATCACAACAAGGTGTTAGTAATGAAGTCTTGGTAAGCATTGAAGGGGTTGAAGAATGAAAAAGAAATGTATGGATAAAGGGTGAAAAGAAAGAAGCCCTCCACACAACTTAGGCAGAAACCGGGTCAATACATAATCTATCAAAATCACCAAGATGATTGTTGAATTGAAGACGACATCATGGAACCAGTTGAGCAAGCACAAACCCTTCCAGCCATTCGGGTTTCTCTCAAAAGAAACTTGCTCATTTTTCACGAAATACACATGTTAACTATTACATCCACCCGAGAGATTGTTGATATTAGAATAGGTGGCATTCGTGCTCAACCTCCGATTACTAAAACTAAAAGTGCACAATTGATCTAGAGCCAAGAAGAGTCAAATTATAAAATCTCATTAGACACAATGTCAAAATACACTTGAATGAAACACATACAGTTCACAAGCCGTAACAAGAGTCCTACGTATTATCCATGAGATCTGCCATGAAAAAAAACAAAAATAAAAAAAAAAAAAAAAAAAAAAAAATAAAAAAAAAAAAAAAAAAAAAAAAAAAAAAAATAAAAAAAAAAAAAAAAAAAAAAAAAAAAAAAAAAAAAAAAAAAAAAAAATAATAAAAAAAAAAAAAAAAATTTAATAAATAAAATAAAAATATTTTTTTAATTTTTTTTATTTTAATTTTTTTTTTTTTTTTTTTTTTTTTTTTTTTTTTTTTTTTTTTTTTTATTTTTTTTTTTTTTTTATTTTTTTTATATTTTTAATTTTTTTTTTTTTTTTATTTTTTATATTTAATATATAATTATATATTTTTTTTTTTTTTTTATTATTTTTATATTATTATATAAATTTTAATTTTTATTTTATTTTATATTATTAAATTTTTTTATTTATTATATGAACTTAATTATTCAAGTGAAAGATGGTAAATCCGGCTTGACACAACATCAAACACACTCTTGTAGTGAATTGCAAGATTCTATATGAATCAAGCTTGTGATAACTTGATATCAATATTGGTCCATAAATAATTGATGACTTAATCAGAAGATAGTAACTAGCTGCGTCCTCTTACCGTGTTTGTCTGCTTTGAGACGGTTCCGGTAAGGAGAACTAGCAAGCATGGTGAATCTAATACATCATGTTTTAGAAATCCTACGCTTGAGTTAGGGGGGGGAAGGGGGGGGGGGAAGGGGGATACCCTGTCCAGGAATTCTTTGAATCACTAGATCATCAGGTATATATTTTTATAATATAAAACGGGAAACCAGAGGTTAATGCAACCTAACTCAAGATGAATACAAAGCCAATTCATCTTTTATGCTACCTGTTTATTTCAGGATAGACGACGGTGTTTGCAGCATCATTCCAGGCGAATTCCTAATTCATAAACCACAATGTCATCACACAAGCATTCAATGTAAAGATAGTTGATTCTAATCTTCCCCGCCATCAAAGAGCCTCAAAGTTAAATAAAGAATCATCAATTGGGGAGATTGTTAGACTTATATCACAAATGTCAAAACAAAATGAAACAAGTAGACAAGTTGGTCAAGAGCAAAGTTTGATCAAGAATTCAAACAAGATATTCCAAGTCAAGGAGAAATGAATCAAGATAACGATCTCAAGAATTCAAAGTCAAAAGATAAAGGCTCAAAATCAAGATCACAAAGCATGGATGAACAAAGACATTACAAACAAGACAAGACCAAAACAAGGCAAAGCATAAACGTCAAAAGTCATGTCTTCAACGTCAAGGGACAATGATAAATCAAAGCAACTCCTGACAAGATGTCATCATGGTACGAGCAGTTTGAAGAAAGAGACCTCAACATTAGGGGAGATTGTTAGCCTTATATATATTAAGTCAAACAAGAATGTTATCGGTCTTAGAAAGTCAAACTAGGTTCTTGTATTAAATAGGCTAGTCGTTTCAAACGGTGGATTGTAATCTAATATTGTCCGTGTTTCGGGCTCAAAGCCCAAGTTATGCCAAGCCCGACCCAAGATTACAAGCCCATACGCTACCTAGCAAGGCATGGGTATAAATATCCCTTCACCACACTTGGTGAAGGGTGTTGGTTACATTTTCATTCACTTTGTAACTCACCACTTTTCTCTAATATAATCTTCCTTTCTTGTTTCTCTCTCATGACTTGACTCGTCATCACTAGAGGTAGAATCGTCGAAGAGAGGATTAGAAAACGTTGAAAAATTTTTCGTTTAAGAATCATCACAATCGGGCACATCACACTCACATTCATCCTCAAACTCACTTGGGATTGGGACAAGGTTCTCAACACTAGACTTTATTAATTCATCCGATTCCGTTTCCGGAATAGTGCTAAGCTGCTCGTCCCCCATACTTAGAGAGTTATCGGCCTCCTCGGTTGGTAAGACGGGTGTGATTGCAATAGTGTACTCCTCGTCATCATCATCATCGTAGCAAAATGAATTGAAAAATCGCGAAGGATAAGTACTAAGATTGGCCACCTGCTCTAGTTGCTGAAGCTTTTCTTTTTATTAATTTCAATACTCATGTCATTTAAATTTTCCTTAAGCTCATTAATCTTAATATCAATATTTTCATCACGATAATCCTTAATCGGAAATTCATTAATTAAACTTTTCATTTTATCTAAATACTGCTGCTTCAGATCCTCCATATCTTGGATACTCATTTCTTGAGGAGGTTGGTGAATGACGGGAAACTGCGGGGGTTGTAATTGGTCAAAACCAGAAGCAATAGATTTATAACAAAGATTAGGTTCGCAGAAATTTTGGTTCAACGGTTGACACTGAAAAGTCTCATGAGGACCCCCGCAATTTTCACAACAAAGATATTGTTGTTGAAAATTAAGTGAAGTTTGTAGAAAATTATAAAGGTCTTGATTGTAACACGGATCCGGATTAGAGATAAACGGAACTTGAGGCGAACAATCGTAACCATAATGAGCATCGTTTCCACATAACTCATAAGAATATGTCTGGGGCTGACTCGGAGAATAATGTGAAGGTTGGTTAAAACCAAAGTCTTGATTGTAACAGGGACCCTGATCAAAGACGGGTGTGTTCCCTTTTTGACAATCGAAACCCGGATGAGAGTTCCCTCCATAAAATTCACACGAGTATGTCTCGTATTGGTGCTGTGGAGGTTGGGAGAAAACATTTGGAGGATCATTGAAAGAATTCGGATTCGGGTTATCAATGGATGAATTTTCAATACTTGAAGCGCATATGAAGCAAAATCCTTTACTAAGACCATATCCACACCTCTTGCAAGTACACCGTTTACAATGTTCATCTTCTTCTAACAGATCTTTACAATGAAAACAACGACGTTGATTGAATGAAGATGTTTGGGGTTGTGAAGGTGAGTTAGGATCACGAACAAAATTGTCTACAGAACTTACATTTGAACAACAATGTTCTCTATTATACAAAGCTCCACAAGACGAACATTCTATAAATCCATACATGATGATAGAATTAAAGAGGGATAAAGAGAAGAATTAAACAAAATTAGGTTAAGAAGAATAACTTTTTTTGGATTTTTATGTATTTTAAACAAGAGAAAATATTTTTGGGACCGATAATCAAACAAGTGTACGGTAGCTCTTTAGAAAACACACAAAGAAGCGGAGGAGCGGGTAAGCGCAAAGCGTTTTAAAAACCTTCTCCTTTGGGGTCAAAGTTTGTAGGATCGACCCTCCTTATACCTCTTTTATAGTTTGTAATCTAAAGGTGAGCCAAATTCACAAGTGACACAACGGTCGTTTTTGTTGGTTTTTCAATTTTTTGGAATTTTTGATTACTTGATAATAGAAAAGATATATTCACAAATGAAAGCGATAACTTCATGGGGAAGGGTTTCAAACACTAATCTTCAAACGTACACAATAATCGTTTCACAACCTCCCCGGCAACGGCGCCAAAAATTGACTTCAATCCTTTAGTATATATAAATATATATAATATAAATATATAATAGGGATAATATCAATTATAGAAGAGTGAGAGAATTCCGTAAGGCTTTTAAGAAGGAAAATTACTTTTACCCAAAGTAAAATCCCCAAAAAAAAACTTCCCAGGTCGTTTCCCGACGAGGTGCGAATTTGAAAATCGGTTACGTTTGATAATTTATGCTTGAATAATCAAAGATTTGATTTGGGTTTTCTAATTCTACGGGAAAACAAGTAAAAGGTAAGCTATACTAAAACGAAAGCATTTAAAGCTAAAACGCGAAAAAACGACAACGGGATCAAAACCCGTTCTTTAAAAACCTAAATCCTAAAATTTTAACCCTACGAATGCAAATTTAATTTTTAACAGTCCTAAATGATAAAAGAAAATTTTCTAAAAAAGAATTATATTTTTTTGACTTTTATTTTATTTCTTATGAATTAAAAACTGATTTAATCTAAAACTTAATTAAAAATACTAAACTAAATTGAAAAATTCAGAAAAAATTAT
>BQNB010051644.1:22842-40879 GCA_026074375.1 Tanacetum coccineum | reverse complement strand
GCAAACGCGTACAACACTAAAAATAAATAGTATATTTATCGACGTCGTCAATGACTTGAAAACACAGGGTGTTATACTTGATGAATACAACAAGTGTATCTATGAGAGGGCTGATCCATTGCCTATCACTAAGATGCATTATAGGGTCAACTCTTCTCATGAGGCCACCATGAGAATCACCAGAAATCATGATCCATTAAATGTCATGGTTTACGAGAAATTTAAACTGAAGACTCTAAGGTTCATTGAATGGCTCGAAGTCCAAACTCTGGCATCCAAGACCTCAAGCAAGTCAAATGATTTGCTTCTTCAAAGCCTCAGAGCTAAATTCAACTAGGTCATTACTAAGGCAAAGAAGCTAGGCCTTCCACCACCTCCTGAACTTGCACATTTTGGAAAACCAGCTGAAGATAGGAAAAGAAAAAGAACTAAGATCCTACATGAAGTGTTTGTGAAGGAAAATATAGTGGTTGATAGAATGCACATAAACCTTATTCCTCCCCTAGGGGTTGTTGGATCAAGAGGTCAGGTCATCAAAGAACCTGAATCAGGGATCTTCTTTTACAATGGAAATTTTGACTTAGTATTTCAAAGATAAGAAGAATTCCATTTAGCCACTACTGCTCAACTCATCAGACAACAAAGTGCCATTCAGAGGGCTACTCCAGAGGCAAAAGAAATGATCAAGAAGCTAAAGTTGACAATAGAAGCTAGGGATGATGTTATTCAGGCTAGAAAAATTATACAAGATAACTTAGATGGCTTAGGCCAAGACATGTAATGAATTAATGAAGTTATTTTTATTTATCCTCTGTTTAGTTATGTGTAAGAAGAAGCTGTGTCTCACTTACCTTAATTTTTTACTTAGCATAATTTATATTCAAATTAGGGGAGATTGTTGGGCCAATTCAGAGCCCAATGATCTTTGCCTAGATTTAAACAGAAATTAGGCTAAGTAGTAAAGAACCTTTGAGTGCTGGACTCAGAGGTAATAAAAGGACTCTCTGAGTGCAAAGCCTCAGAGAGAAACATCAGACGTATTCAAGTCAAAGACATCGTCAAGAAAGTCAAAGATTACTTGAAGACATACTCGTCAGCTGGGATGGATATCAACTGGTATGTAGAAGGAATACACTGAGGTTCTAAGGAGAGTCAGAGGTAGCAATACTCTGACTATCCTATTACCCTTTGAAGAAGAACAAGCTGAGCTTAAGTTGTTCTCTGAGGTTTAGGCAGGAAACTCTAATAAATTGTCATGGCGGGACAAAAGGGTATTTGAGTTAAAACATGTACCAAGTACGAAGTTGGTAAAAGTAGTGAACAGTTGGTAGAACTGTTCACTAAAGTATGGGCGGGTAGTTTCCAAGAATGGACGTGCATTAAATACCTCGTACGTCCTCCAATAGATTTTTGACATGTTGCAACTACCCCCGCTAAGGACGCAACCTCGTATTAGTATAAATAGAAAATGTTGTAAGGAGTAAACGCTATCGCTTTAATTGTTGTTGTTATTATTGCATTTACTCCTTTCGAACTTAACAGAGGTCAGCTGTCTCAATCAGCTGTCCAGATAAGTTTTCTTGTAAACTTGATTCATTAATCAAGTTTACTTGTTCAAAGGGTAATCTTACATTGTCATTCAACTTGTGCGATCCATAGCACATTGTAATACTTTGATTCTTAACAATAAAGCATTACACGATTGAAAAGTTATTACTTGTGTTATTTAGTATTTGATAAATGTTATATTCCATATGGACATTGAATTGGGACTTTCAGGTTTATGAGATCCGAACCCTAGGTTAAAGTGGGGGTGTTGATAGGTTTGGTTAGTTCGGTTAAATTTTGTTTGGGTCTAACCAGAATTTTTTTGTTTGCTAGTTTCTGGGTCATAGTTTACACAATCTATAAAATAATTAGTGTAATTCCTAGTATTCTCATCCGGCGATTGACCGTATTGTTTTTCCAAGTTTTGCAACTTCTCGGTCTGATCTGGCCTCATGGAAAACACCAAAGACTCTTTAAAATACTGATCGAAGTCTGCAGTGAACAACAAATCAGCTGAATATGGAATCATGTTCATCATAATCCTATGTCTTTCCTCGGAGTACCACCCGACGATTAAACTCACGTGTGGTAAAAAAAATGTTTACCAAATCTCGGGTGCAAAATCAATCATTGAGAAAAATGGATCGGGTCGTGTCTAGATCTTATGATCTTACGATAAGATCATGATCCTACGTCTTCAAAGATCATACAGAGGATCGATACGTTTTTGCTTAGCAGAATCGTAAACTTGTACCGTAAACTTGCACGATTTTAAAAGTTAGATTACGATCTTAACAACTATGCTTTCCATGATATACTGGATTAGCAACAAATGACTACATGTCTACATTTCATCACATGGTCTTTAAGGCTGGATGGTATAGAGTATAACTCACCGTGTGAGTTTTAAACTCACACGGTGAGTTCTATTCCAACCCTAAAAAGTTACACGTGACTTATGCCATTTAGGGTGAGTGACTCACCTCGGTGAGTTAGAAACAAAGTGGGCCCGGTTAGAGTGTGTGTTGGTATTTAGTGGGGTATATTTTATATAAAGTGGGTATTTTAATGAAATGTGACTTTTAGTTGAAATATGAGTTGTAGTGAGTTTTAAAGTTGAAGAAAGAAAGCTGATGCGCCGCTAACGTGTAAGGTGAATTTGTGCTCTTTATACCATCCAGCCTACACAATATGAAACACCTCCAAACCTCACAAAAAGTGCCCAAAAACAATAGTAAATGTACATTTCCACACTAAAGTAAGTGTCAACTTTGACTTTTTGAAGTGTGTATTCTTCAACTTTAACTTTAAATATTTTTGTTTGTGTTATATAATACTTAATAAAAATTATACAAATAAAAATAAATTTAAAACTCAATTTATTTATATATTTTGCGCCAAGTATTATACAACAAAAAAAGTTAAGGTCAAAGTTAAAGAAAAAAGGTTTAAAAAGTCAAACTGAACACTTAATGTGAGACGAATGTAGTAACTAATAACTGCCAGAAGAGGGTAAAGGCTATGTTTGGCGACACATATTAGTAGCAATAACATTAAGCAGTTATTTTTAGCAGTAGTTGTTTGTTTAACAAACGTGTTTAATAACGTAGTTGTTGCTGTAATTATAAAATGTAAAATTATCAAAAAGGACATATACTCGTTAAAATAAAAAACTAATAAAAAAATAAAATAAACAATAGTAGTAGACCCGTCAAAGTTTATTAGTTTGCTTGTTACTATTTCATTGCAAGGTAATATCTTTCAAATGTGACGGGATACTAGTCAAGCGAAAAAGCTTATCTACCTGATGCTCATCAAAAACCTATTAATCATCTACAAGTCCTAAAGATTTATAAATGTTATTTTTAAATAGTTACACAATGTTAACTCTGTTGAAAAACAAAGTTTTTAACTAAACCGTTTACCGCAAAAAAATCACCTTGCATAGTGGAACACTATGGGCTCAACATGGGCCGGGCTCTCCAAACACCAACAAACCTATCATCATCACAAACCACCATGTCACACCTCCTCCGTCCCCTAATCCTCTCACCATCTTCATCCACGTGGCACCTCCGTCGATACCTAAACAGTCCTCAATTGGGCTTATTCACACAACCTTCACTTCATCATGTTCATCTTAGGAACCTCCACGTGTCCAAATCACGCGGTCTCCGGCCAGCAGATGCTCCGGCGCCGGAGCAAACTGACAGCGAAACGGAGGATGAAAGGAAGAGTAGAAATGAGAAGAAACGTGAAGCTAAAAGAGGTGTTAAGTGGGCCATGGATCTTGCTTTATTTAACGACCTCCAAATTAAACGTATTTTGAGGTACGGTCTTTTTTACTACGTTGAATATTTAAATTTCTTAGAGAGTGTGATATGATGAATTGGTATCATTGTCTTAAATGCTCTACTTTTCATCTTAACCTTATTTCATGAGCTTATAGAAATACGGAAAACCCGATAAAAGGTCACTCTTTTCAGCTTATTATCAGTTATGATAAGCTAATGTTTGATAAGCTGAAACTAAAGTGACCTTTTATCGGCCTTTCCATATTTCAATAAGTCGATAAACTCATGAAATAAGATAATACCAATTCATCATATCACACAGCTAATTCCACTTTTATCACAACTTCTTCAAACACTCATTTCATTGGACCTATTTTCGAAACACGTTTTAAGCTTAATTATGCTGTTAACGTGTTTATATTAGCTTAATATTATATGAGCTTATTGAAATACGGAAAAGCTAATAAAGGACACTCTTTTCAGCTTATTATCGCAAGGCCATAAGCTGAAGTTGATAGGCTGAAAAAGCGAGGTTTTTTGTCTTTTCCATATTTCAACAAGTCGATAACCTAATATAACCTTAAGCTAATATACACACGTAACAGCATTAATTAAGCTTAAACGTGTTTTGAAATTGGGTCTAGTGAAATGAGTGTTTTACTTTTGGAGTTGTGATAATTATTTAATTATTGTGTTTGGTGAATTGTGATTGTTAGTTTATGGACGTAAAAATAATAGTTGTGTGTTAGGATCGAACTCAAGATCACGGGATTGCACTCACTACAAGTTAACGATTAATAAATATAATAAACCGAGAACCGAACCGAAGTTAACTTAGCGAAACCGAGAACCGAACCGAAGTTAACTTAGCGAAACCGAAACCGAACCGAAGTTAACCTAGCGAAACGGATTAGATAGTTTAGGTGTATGTATCTTGGTTTTGACCCGAACCGAGCAAAACCGAAACCGATAACCAAAAATATATAAACCGAAAACCGAACCGAATAAGATCGGTTCGGTTCTGCCCGGTTCAGTTCGGTTAATTGGTTCGGTTGATTTTGCTCGGCCCTAATTTTGCTTATAAGTAGACGCAGATAAGCATTTCAGAATATAGTGTTTTGATTTGCTTTTGCTTTAAAAGATATAAGTATATGCAATAATTTGATAAAGGAAGCTTGAGTTAATGACACTGCCCATTTGCATATCCTCAAATAAGCACTTTGAGATAAGCAGATTCCATGTTTATTATTGGAACTGCTTGTCTTACCTCAAGATAAGCAGAAAAAAAGTCGGGGATAATTAAGCTTGAAATGACCATTGGGGCATTACCATGGGCGGAGATAGGGAGGGGGCCCGAAGGGCAAGTGCCCCCCTAGCGAAAAAAATTGCAGTGTAAAATTTCTAAAATATCTGGCTTTTTTTTGTAATTTGCCCCTCCCAAGAACCAATTTGAACTGTAGTTTCTAAAAATTATCGAAATGTGTCCCCTCAAACAAAAATTTCTGGCTCCGCCCCGGGCATTTTCCCAATGGTATCACTCCACCACAAGGAAACAGGTCCCGGATTGAACCCCAAGTCCGCAACTCCCTTAATAAAGGTCACGAGAAGATGTGCTCTCATTGCATGGGCTAGATCCTTGGTGGAGTGTCCGTCGGCACCCAAAAGGGCAAACGGGGTTTTCCTGCCTATTAAAACGTTTTGAGGAATTAAGCGTGAAATGAGAAATTTTAGTAAGTTTTTGGTATCAATAGGAAGGTCGACAACTTTTAGAACAATGTCAAATTGAATTTTTAATGCATCCATGATAGGGTAGATAAGGGTATAATAAGACATTTTAGTATGCATTATCATGTTGTAATGGTTTAGCATCGTTCACAAAATTCTAATTCATCAAGGATTTGACTTAGGAGAAACCGTTTGTTGCAGATATTATTTGGTTAATTGATTAGGTATAATGGAACACAAATTTGCTTTATTTTATTTTTTTTAGGTTTTTATGAAGTTTATGTAGGTTAGGTTATGATGTTGATTATTTTTTATAGCAGTAGTTAAGTGTTGTTTAAGTTGAAGTTGAAATTGATAAAGGAAAAAGTGTTTGGTGTTGTATTTTGAAATCGAACAGCTAGGTGTAATGAATTAATGTGTCCACCATACCCAACCAGAGAACCATCTTCAGTTTATGAGCAGCCGATAAAGGTCACTCTTTTCAGCTTATTATGAGTTATGAGCTTATGGCAAGGCCATAAGCTGAAGTTGATAAGCTGAAAATAAGCGAGCTTTTGTCGGCTTTACCGTATTTCAATAAGACGATAAGCTCATTAAATAATACTAAGGTAATAAAAAAAACAACACAATAGATACTTGGTAAATAAACAGAGAGGGATCATGTCAGAGCTAACCACTTGTCAAAACGGAATTACCGTGCCGTTTCCAAGCTAGGTTTGAACCATGGGTATTTTTTGAGACAATTAGGACGCCTTATCATTAGGTACCTTTAGGGTACATCTGCTAGAAATAGTGTTGGATTGTCTTATGCTGAAAAACAGGCTAGCGATGCAAGATGTTGTATCCAAAGAGTAAAAGCTTCATTAGCAATCACAACACTTCGTTAAGTTCTAGTTAATATGCGCGTAATTCGGTGAGTTCTCTTTGTACATGTAAAGTAATGACTCATGAATAGTTAGATTGTGGTTTATCCAAAACTGTTTATACAAACAGTTTCACAACTTGGATCTGCTTATTGTGTTTCAGATTTGAATAATAGGAAACTATTTGTGCTTGGTTAGCTCTGATTAGTTAAGGATTGGCATGTAGAATGGCCCTAAATATTCAGTGTTTATTTAGAATCACTTCTGGTGTAGATACTTGTAAACTCCTTATCCTAATACTGTCTCTTTGATCTCCAGTTGGTTGGATAATCAGAAATAGTTCACTACATCCGAACACTATAAACTGATCGTCTATGTTTTGAAAATCAGATTAGATAGTCACCTATATAACGCAATGCCATAGGTATTAGCTTCATACATTTACTTTGCAAGTAGTACTTTTTTTATCAAGAGCTTAACATATATACAGTGTCTCGATGCAAATCAGTCAGGGTCATCAACAGCAGGAGGAGTCAGGAGTAGACAGATTACTTTAATGTGTGTATTTGTATAATTGGACTTTTCTAAATGCATATATGAACGTGGAGTAAAAGCTTGTTTTTCGTGTCTAGAGCGGTTTCTCTGGACAAAGAGGTGTTTGATGCTGTCATGTTGGTTAAGGTTAGTCTCATGAATAGATTCACATAAGTTTGATATATGGTTTGTCACAATCATAAATAATGTATTAATTTTCTGCAGAGATTAGGTCGTGATGTACGAGAGGGGAAGCGAAGGCAGTTCAGTTATATAGGTACAGCGAAATCATAACGCATCTGTTCTTATTAGCAAGTTTGGCCATTTTTGTCTTAAATTTGTTTTTGAGTGAGTAGAAAGCATAATTCTGTTTTAACTTATTATTATAGGAAGATTACTCCGTGATGTGGAACCTGAATTAATAGATGGGCTGATAAAAGCAACAAAAGATGGCGACATGCAGAAGTTTCAGGAGTTTCTTGGTTCAGATAAATCTGATCTTGCAGAAGTCAGTGAAGTGGCAGAAGAGAGCGAGGATGAAGACGAGGTATCGATAGTATAATAGATCATGTTTTTTGTGTTTAAATTGCTCTCTCTCTCCTTTGATATTTCATTTTGTTGTACTAAAGGTGACAATTTGGACCCAGTTACTTATAGCTCAGCTAGTCATTCACCAATTATAGAAAGCGCAAAATGCAAAAAATTTGTCAACCCACCGACTTGACCAGTACTTAAATTAATCTGTTTCAACCCGAACTAACTGTATGGTTTATATATAAGCTTATAATGCTCTGCTCACATTTTATGACAGGGCCAGGGGTATGGTCATTCCCATGATATAGCAACGAAATGGTTTAATGGCTTAGTAAATAAAGACGCTGACATCACTAGCGAGATATACTCTCTGAGTACTGTTGACTTTGATCGTCAAGTAAGTTTTTTCTTGTTTTGTTCATTTACATTTACTGATAGTAGTGTTACAGTTTTCTTGCCTCTCATTGTTTACATATATCGACACTATCTTACTTTTCAGGAGTTACGTAAACTCGTGAGAAATTTTTGCTCCTTACAAGACCGTAATGCCACACTAGTAGAAAGCGAAGGAGAAACAAAAGTAGACAAAAAACTATTAAGAGCTGAAAAACACCTAACCCGTTTTCTAGTTTCCCTTGCTAAGCAACTACCATCCGAAGAAGACTACATACTTTAGTTATTCCCAAACGTAGAAATAGAGATATTTTCTAGACTTAAATATGATGGGAGCTTAGCGTGCTCACTAATTGGTGGCGGTTTTTCTCAAGTAAGTCAGCCTGGTACGAGTCCTAATTCTAGTTTTAATGTAAATGACTATATGTTATAAAATAGCAATATTCTTTTGCCTTTGATCCTTTTTTGATAAATAGTACTGTAATTATCATATGGTTGCTATTTTTTATGCTATGATTAGCAAAATGGGTCGTTCTGATCTACGAGTATAATCAAACAGACGTGAGAATAAATAATTCTTACATCAAAAAGACCCAAGGCGAAAGTATATTTGTGTTTTTCGACATTTTACAAAATTTAAAGGAATTACAATTTAACGGTATCTTTGATAGTTCCATTATTCAGGTTTGAAGGCGACTGGAAACCAAAATTTCAGATGAAAGGTTCTTATATATTCTCAGGTGCGGCTTGTTTTTGCTGTTTTAGAGATAAAAACTGTCTGAGGTACTTGAAATTCGAGTTTTACATGTGTCTGTACTGTAATTTGTTCATCTCATAAGTTATCACTGTTTTTTGTATTACAAAGATATGTGACTTTTTATTGTTTATAGATTAATGGTGCAATAGGAGTGTGGACCAAAACCAATAGATATGTTATACTCATTAACACCATCTAGTTACGAAAAACCAACATTCTCGACGTAACAGACTGGGTATCTGTGTCATGTTATGACTTGTTTATCAGACTTGACAGGAAACTGTCTTCATTTGAAATTTCTTAGACCAGTGGCACTGGTAGCATGTCGACCGAGTCTCCAGCTCATGTGGCATGATTTGGGACTAGTCCTTCCCACTACACACATTGAATGGGGACGCGTCCCTATGGGACTATTTGGGTGAATCGGTCTCAAAATCAACCGAGTTGGGGAGGAAGAGTGTGTGTGTGGGTGTGGGGGGTGGGGGGGGGGGGGGGGGGGGGTTGGGTTATTTAATTGTTTCTTTTTTGGGTATGTTTTTTTTTTTGGTGCACTTGCTCTTCTTGTTACACTATGTTGGTCGGGAAGTTGTCTGGGAGAGAGAAAGCTGAGGTGACATTGGAGTCGGAGTGTTACGAGGATTTCACCATTACCACTTGTCTTAGGTACCATAAAAATCAGTATCTTATGGTGCAGAAAATAAATAATAAGCCGAGGGAAAAGTCACGCGGATCAAAACGGCAAACGATTTTTATACCAAAATTTACGAAACATCACCAAGATTTTATTGTGTTGTATTAGCCATTCGCACGGCAGTGGGTTTTAGCCATTGCACTCACATTCACCAATTGTTTTTTTGTTTTGTTTTGTGAGTGAATGGGTATTTTTGGTGGGGTATTTTGTGGGCCTAATAAGTGTTACTCGTGGGGTTTTAGTTATTAGTGTTTTCTTTGGAGGGGGATGGGGTGCGCTGAAGTGGCAAATGAACACATTATTCGCTACTAGCTTACAAGTGTTGTACTACAATAGTGATTGATGGTGTGCATCTTCAAACGTGTATTCACTTCAATGGACTTCTATCTTGAAGAATTTTTTCCTAGTTAGTAACTTTAATTTAAAACGTTCATCGCGTGACTGTTAAAAAGATGCCAAATGAGTACAAAGAAACAAAGAAAACTGCATCTTTGTTTTTCTTTTGGGTTAACGGTAGACAAATCAAGGGAAAAGACACTGTTTTTTTTGCTCGTTTAGGTGAAACAGGTTAAGTCGTTTCGCCTTTCGTTGATGGGATTTGAATATTTTGTGTTTTAAATTTTAATGGGGCTGATAAATAAATATATTTGACCTAAGAGTCTCTCAAGTTTAGACATGTGTGTATTATCTATTAGAGAGCACAGTGCATTGGTGCATGGAACGTTATAAAGCTTTTTTTCCCTATGGCGCCATGTAGACGTGAAAGCTCTATCAATAAAAATAGCTTCTTGTTATTCAGAGAGGATCGAGGGTGTTATAGGGTTTTTAGCCATGGCGTTGGCGAGAGTAACGAGGCTTTTCTTGTTTTGCAAAACAAATTCAACGTTTAGTTGATATTTCATGAACCGTTCGGTAAACTGTTCGTTTATTTATTAAATGAACGAACATGAACAAAAGTCGCGTCCATTCATTTATATTCGTGAACATCTTATACGTTTATTCACGTTCGTTTATGCTCATTTATTTGCTTATGTTCGTATATCATATCTTTTAATTGTATACTTTTAATACTAATTTGTTTTGATAAAACAACACTTATAAAACAAAATATTATGCATAATTTAATATACTTTATGTTTGTTTTTCTACGTTCATTTATGTTCAATCATTTATGTTCGTTTAAGGTTCGTTTAGTGTTTAAACTCTTAATATACGAACATAAACCAACATGAACAACTCATTTTTTAATAAACGCACGCAAATAAGAAAATTCGTCTCTAAGTTTCCGTGTCTATTTATTTGTTCAGTTAAAATTAAACAAACGAACATGTACACGACTCCGTTCTTGTTCGTCCGGTTTGTTTACAATGAGTGATTGGATATTTTTGTGGTGTGTTTATATGAATTTTGTTGGGGAAGATGTTTGTGTTATGAGAGTGTTATAGGGTACGTGCCGACGTGACGATATCTATATAACTTATATTGTGGAACTGCATCTAGCTCTCTTATGTATTCGAGTATATATATGGTATAATATAAACGGAGAAGGATTCCCGTTAAGGTTACCCGGCCAATTCTAGCTTTTTTGTCTTTGATGCACTATGCCTAACCAGTTATTTTGCGACTGTTTTAGGACTTTCCCCTAGCCACGCCAAGATGTTCACCCAGCGAGATTATAACCCTCATATCTTACGAGCCTTTTGGGACACTTTACAAGTATAATGCCAAGATAAATATTTGTAGTTTTGAGTTCTTGGCTAAGTCCAGTGGCATAAGGTCCATAAAAAGTTAGAATATTATCTTTGTAAATTATAATCTTTAAATCCATATTACATTGTTCCCATCGGAAAGCTCATTTTTTGCCTTTGTAGTTGACAAAATAGCTTTTAGTTACTGTTTTCATATCTTTTGCTCACACTTGCTATAGTGACCAAATGTCACAAATTTTTGTTGGAATTTGGTAGTCGGTTCCGAAAGTTATACGTTATAAATACGTGAGCCTATTGGGGGCACATGCGTTAAACACATAGAGTATGTTTTACTTCACGATAATATTTAAATAATCATTATCTACTATTAATTTTTTAATAAAGTATAACGAATATTTAAAATATAAACCTGAGGGACTTAAACAAACAAAACCCGAACCCGGAGGGAGCCCTTTTGTAGGCCGAACTCCCCAAGGGTTCTAGATGGTTGTTTGGGTCGGTTATGGAGAGGGGGGAAACGAGGGGGGGGGGTAAGGGAAACTTGAGGATTTCTTGTTTGAAAGAATTTGGGTTTATGGGTTATAATAAACCCTCACCCCATGCCTCATTATTCATCTCACACACAATCCTTAAATTCACATAAGTAATTTTTTGGTACTCCTCTCTCCCTCACATATCACATAACCCAAACCCCTAAATATCAATTTAGGGAATTTTCGGTTCTTCTCTTTCCCTTACACCGAATTGGCCATACAGACCTAAAATAGGTTTTGATTCTATCTTGTTCTCCCCTCTTTTTGCGAATTAAGATCTACACAAGGTGTTTTTTGGTGGTTCTCCTAGCTACGACAATAGTATAAAACCCAATTTGGGTTTATTGGTTTTCTGTTCTAATTCAAACCGAATTAGGGCCGTGTGTGTTTTTCGGTTTAGAACCTTAACCGAATTGGGTTTGCATTGGTTTTTTCGATTACAATAAGCTCCACCAGGGCAGACTGTTTGGTAATTGGTGTATACACGTGGTGTTTGGATCGTGAAGGTAGACTAGGCAATCAAATTATATCGGTGCCGTGTTTGTCCAGTGAGCAACCGTAGAGGGCAGGTAATTTTAACTGATCTTGTTTCAAGTTCAGATCAAGAGGTAAGTAATTATTTACTTTTTATTGTTATAATTTATTTAATTTATTAAGTGTTAATCTTATGTGTAAAACTAGATCCATTTCGCGTGCGTACTCAGTAGCTAAACTGATACTAGTATGTTAAATCACAACAATTTTGTAGTGCTCCGCATAATGCGTTAACCATTTTGGACCAATCACCCAACCCACCCATGTATCCAACTCTAACACTATTCATTTGAGACATCCTAATTAGAAAAGAACCTAAAACAGCTAGTATACTATTTCCCTACCAGGCTTATTGTTATGAAAAAATTGATGTTTATTGAGCATCAAGATTTAAGATTGACGACGATCGAGGTATTTTTACTTCCCGAAATTATTCTCATAAATCATAACATGTAAATACCGAGTATAGGAAATCTTATAGTAAAGGCATTAGCAAACTAACCTTTTTTCATGGATTTTTTTCCGTTGGCGTGTCAAAAACTGTTAACGTTAGGACGCCAGCCACCTTGGATCTTCGTGATGTGTTTTTGTTTCCTTGTTCGATCTTGAAGATTCTTTAAACTGCTTATGCAAGTTGATATATTAGTGCTTGCACATAATAAACCTTCATGTAGAATTCACCTTTAGGGTGTTCACCATGATGGACAAAAGAGTAAAGGATAATGGATAACAGAACTAGCTATGATGCCAACCAGTCCAGTTCCGGTTTAAGATTGGTTAATTCCAAAACCATTGGAGAATAGTTAAGTTCGTATGAATGTAGAAACACCTTTTTTAAGTTTGGTAAATACATAATTTAGTAAAGAAAAAACTTTAAAAAAAATGGCTAAGAACCGGACAAAATATAGCCAGTAAGTAACAATTCAGTTCTTAAGTTAATTCGCCTAAGTTTGAAAGATAAGGTCCTTACATGTCATAAAAACCAGCCATCGGAAGTTTGGATGCAAAATATATCAGACATGTCATAAAAACCAGCCCTCGGAACTTACTGAGATTTAGCTCCAGTTTCAATGCCTCCAAAAATATATGAGACATCAGCCTCCCTTTTTCTAATACTGGTAAGTGGTAACTAGAGTTAACCTACTTCAGCCACAGTTGCCCCATGCATCACACAATGAGAAATTATATCTGGGGCAAGATACTCCTGCATTTGCCATCAAAACTAAAATACGTCAAACAAATCTAAAAGCGAGAAACAGTATATTAAACGATGTGTCTAATATGCATGTGTTTTTTCTCGCACTACTGGCAAATTTCACACATTTGCACTGCACGGTTTGATCCTGGTTGAGTTTTATCTCCAACTGGTTACAATGAAATGTAGCAGATAGGTTGAATGGCTAAAGTGTGATTTAAACATAACACTCTAAATCATTGTTCCGAATTATAAATTTTGTAAACAACTAAACATGTTTAACAAGCTGAACATTTATAGAACAGTTAGCGACTTTAGACAGTCTTTCAAGTAAACCAAACCTGTTCAGCTCATACCAAAAATTACCGGATTTACCATAACTCATACTGATACATTGCCCAACCCACCAAATTTGCAACCTTTATGCATCATAAATGCAAACAACTAACAATAACAGCCGAATTTCCATACTCTTACCATACGAAATTGAAACTACAGTTTCAAATAAGCACAACATGATAACCTTGTGAAGAGCTCCAGATGAAACTAATTTGGCTGTAGCAATCATAATAGCATCTCGATTTGTCTCTTCCACATACTCATTGTTAGCATCTTCGTCTTCAGTCTCATCTGCAGGTTGGTTCACGGATCAGTTCATAGATGCAAAAACTTATATGTGTCTCTGCACCTTCCTGTTTCCCTAAACTGTCAATACTAGTAGAAAATATCAGTTTTAAATATAGTTTTGTTAGCTGAGCCAATCTGGTTAACCCTCCTATAGTCCTATCATATATATCTGGAACTATAATATATCAAAAAGACCCCAGTGGGTTGCGCAGAGCCCAGTTATTTCCAGAGCATATTCCTCAGGTTGCTTCTATATAGTGGTGGTAATTTTAATCCATTTACTTAAAAACGAGTTCAAATGGGTCAAATGCCTAAATTATGAATTAAATGGCATACAGCATCTTCCACATATTGCAAAATTTTGTTTCTTGAAATAATTGCAATTTTCTGCCAAGTTCTTGTCAATCATAGAATAAATTTAAGGTTCAGCACTTACAATTATTGTGTACACAGTTTTAAGATAAAAATCGCAGATACTTTTCTGACCTGAAATATCAAGCTGGTACTCACAAAGCTTCCAGAAATTCTTGAGGGTAGATATGGCCCGTTGGTATCTTAAGCGTTCTACCTTAGATGAAGTGTAAAGTGACTTTTTGAACAAGCACCATAATTCTGCTAGTATTGTACACACCTGGGAGATATGGGAGATTTAGTACAACAAAAACTGCTTCCGACGATTCAAGCAAGCAATATACTTCAACTCAAAGCTCGAAACATGTTTGTAAGAATGCTCACCCTACACGCAAGAAGGTTTTGAGAAGTTCCTTTTCCTTGAGCCTCAAGTAAAATTTGTAAAAAGTAATCAAGTCGTTCATATAACTCATTCCGCTTGGTAATGAGAGTGCAGTGGTAATGAGAGAAGACAATGATTCCTCAGAGACCGATTTGCTGCTGTTCATGATTGAGTCTAAGCACCAGGCAACATGCAAATACATGTTGAGAAGCAGAAAACCAACAACCTACATCACAAAAGGATAAAGTGTCAAAACATGTAAAAATACGACTAAGGAAGAAAACCAAAAGAATATTGCAAAATGTTTGAATCACACACCTCGTCATCTATATTCCTGTTGTTTTTTTAAACCGCAATGATATCAGCGTACAAATCTTCAATTTGTACAGGCCTTGACAACTGCAGCTCGTACAGCCTTTTCATATTTACAAGTAAGTACGCGTCATCACCATTCTACAAGAAAATTCCATGTCATGTTAATAAGATTGATATAAACTATTCTAAGAACGCACCAAATGTAAAAAAGCGTATGAAAGCTAATTTAAACGGATGAAAACGTATGAAACGGACAAAACCGGACAAAACATACAAAAATATGGAAAAACGTAAAGAAACGCGTAAAACGTACAAAAACGGACAAAAACGTATAATAACGGATGAAAAAGTACGAAAACGTTCAAAAAATTACTAAACATAAAAGAACTTAAAAATGGTATACAAACGTATGAAAACTTAAAAAAACGTATAAAAAATTAGAATTTTAAAAGAAACAAAATAATAATAAAAAAGTTAGAAAACAAAATTAAGAAACGTATAAGACGGATGAAATCGTACGAAAACTTACAAAAACCAACAAAAACGCCAGTAATAATAATAATAATGAAACATAAAAATAAAAAATATATGAATAAATAAAAATAATAAAAATAAAATTGTAATAATAAATTAATAATAATAATAATAATAAAATTATAATTAACACATGGACTAAATCTGTGATATTCAAGAAACCATAAGAACCATTCATGGAACGCGTATAAGGGTAGTTTGGTCATTTCAGTCTAATTAATGGTCAAACTAACGGAAAAAGTTGGTCAAGGCCACAGAGAGGATCCGGGGAAAAAAGTTTAGGGACTAATTTCGTTAAACCCAACAGATCACAGGGACCATTTATGCAATTAACTCTACTTTTAAAGGTACGTTTTAGACGTCTTTTAACGTTTAGGAAAACGTATAAAAGCGTACGAAATGTTCTAAGAACACACCAAATGTAAAAAAGCGTATGAAAACCGATTTAAACAGATGGAAACGTATGAAAACGTACAAAATCGGACAAAATGTACAAAAATATGGAAAAACGTAAAGAAACGCTTAAAACGTACAAAATCGGACAAAAACGTATAATAACGGATGAAAAAGTACGAAAACGTTCAAAAACTTACTAAACGTAAAAGAACTTAAAAACGGTATACAAAACTTTAAAAAACGTATAAAAAATTAGAATTTTAAAAGAAACAAAATAATAATAAAAAGGTTAAAAAAACAAAATTAAGAAACGTATAAGACGGATGAAATAGTACGAAAACTTACAAAACCAACAAAAACGCCAATAATAATAATAATAAAACATTAAAATAAAAAATATATGAAGAAATAAAAATAATAAAAATAAATAGTAATAATAAATTAATAATAAAAAATAAAAAAATAATAATAATTAAGACATGGACTAAATCTGTGATATTCAAGAAGCCATAGGAAGCATTTACGAAACACGTATGAGGGTAGTTTGGTCATTTCAGTCTAATTAACGGTCTAACTAACGGAAAAAGTTAGTCAAGGTACCAAACCCGATACGGGTCAAAACCACAGGGAGAGAATCCGGGAAAAAAAGTTTAGGGACTAATTTCGTTAAACTTGACAGACCACATGGACCATTTATGCAATTAACTCTACTTTTAAAGGTAGGTTTTTAACATTTTGGAGTCAAATGTTACTGAAACCGCTATTTATATAAGTTGTAAGGGGCTCTCTTTTTTTCTTGCATTAAGTGCTTAGTTGATATGATGTCTTATTTGATATTATGTCATAGTGGAAGGAGTGGGGTACTTATAAACCTTGTTTCTTTTTCTTGTCTATATGAACAACCGAATGACCATTGATGATCATTGATTAGCATTTTACCCTTTGTGACCATTGAAGAACTTGATGCACGTTATTGTTTCAACATAAATAAATGACGGAAAAAACTATAGATCTCATATACGTACCACAAAATAAACAAACCCATAAATCAACATCATTTACAATAAAATCAAGAGCATATGAAGATCTTGATGAATGGATAAAACAAAATATCTCATGAAGCAAATCCAGTTTATATAATGAAATATAATTCATTCATATTATCGTATGGCACATCATAACACAAGAAGGCGATCGTCGAGACATATTATCCATTCGAAATATCTCACGAAGGCCATCATCAAGATTTGTGTTGGCCGATATAAGATGAAGCAATGGCTTGAGATTCGACAGACCTATGTGTATGTGTTAATTAGTGATGAATATTTCTAGAGGAAATAGAGATGGCAATGAAGAGTTTGGAAGATTGTTGATTCTTAATGAAAGGAGGGAGTGATGTCAGTAAAAGATAAGGTAAGGGCATATTTGTCTAGTGAATTTCGTATGAGCCTCTTAGTTGAAACAAGGCCACTTTTATCCCCCTCCCAAATCAAACGCTCAGAGGGTAGAAAGAGAAAAACAAACACTAATGTATAGCCGGGCCCACTTACAATCTTTTGCTAAGAGCCAAATAAGTGAAAAGTAAACGCACCCTTACCGTGTTTATTACTTCATCTGTTCCTAAATAAGTGTTCACTATTGACTTTTAAAGTCTTTTTCCATCAACATTGACCTTAAATTATTTTGTTTATGTTGTATAATACTTAATGAAAACTATATCAATAAAAATACATTTAAAACCCAATCAATTCATATATTTTGCATCAAGTATTATATAACACAAAAAGAAATAATTAAGGTCAAATTTGCAAAAGAATGACTTAAGTCAAATAGTACACACTTATTTAGGGACAGGGAGTAATTCATAAAACTAAACCCTTGATCTATGACTACAAGTGTTTAACAAAATATTTGTCAATATAGTCTCAAATAACACCAACGCCAAAGTGAAAATAAACAGAAATTAAAAAAGGTCGATCTAAACATTAAAAAACTAAGATACTAATTACATGTAGATGCCTTAATGTTACATGATTAAACAACAATCTACATGCCTCTCTCGATCGCATCACGCGGCATCAACAAACCCCATCTATTTAGTTCAACCCCCAAAATTGATAGT